>JAECUM010090543.1:0-114466 GCA_016617855.1 Megalonaias nervosa | reverse complement strand
GAAGTAATCTAGAATTTATTAATATGGTCAAGCTAAATAAAGTAAAGTTTTCATCTGTGATCTGTGGAATCATTCTTGCACATGGTTTACAAGAATTGCCTTTGGGTCATCTTTTTTTCTTTTTTCTTCGTCTTTCCAGCTTATGGTATCTTGATCAGTCTTGTGGTGTTGTGCAAGTGCACTTGATGATTACCACAGCCAGTGACATATTGTATCAAATTTTCTGGGATGAGATGATTAAATGCAAATTCCACATAACCTATCACCATCCTCATGTTTGCCATTTGACTTCAGTAAGTTATTTTGGGTAAATTTTAAAAAAATCTGGTCTGATGTATTGACAGTGTTCTGAATGACCATATTACATTCTCTTTACCCAACCCAGAAAATCCTGAGTGGATTGCTGTTTGGTTTTAATACACCAAAGTAATCCAAGAAAATGAATGACAGGCACTTTACAGACAGAAGTGTGTGTTTCCTGTATGCAGTGATTAAATGACAGTATTGAGTCTTTATTGTTTTAAACTGATTATACATAGGATCACCTTCAATGTGCAATATTGCATTATGATTTGAATTGAAATAGTTATGCTAATTAAGGAGCAGGCAATATTTGAATTTCAAAGATAAAATGTATGCTGTGATCACTTTAGCAGAAGGAGTTGTCAAATAAGGTGATCTTTTCTGTTAGAATAAAGGTAGTCAATTAAATTATTTTTGCAAGTTATGACATAAGTATGATTCAGAGAAAGAAAATTCATTAAAGTGAACGTATAAAATGTAAGACTGCAACTGAGTCTAGATGAACTGTTTCTCCATAGACATAATCCAGACTCTGTGGCAGCAAAATTATCAAACAGGACACAACTAGGAGACAATCACATTTTCAGCCACAGTGGTTTGACAGTTATCAATGGCTTGAATTCTTGGACTCTGAAGGAAAGGTGTTTTACAGTTACTGCAGAAAAGATCCCAAACTGTCACAGATTTTAAAATGCACCAGTGGATTTGTAAGTGTAAATGACACATTCAGGATTTAATCAAGCAAGTCTCATGACAGTTTTATACCTAATAAGCAAAATGTAGCACAGTATATTCATGACACTTGCCAGCATGTGCAAAATATCCCTTAAGTTACAGTTGCTAGCACTCCACTATGAAATATCATTTCATAATAATAACTTGTGTACCACAGTTGTCAAAAAGATAAAGATGCAAAACTGTAAGATGCCTGAACTGTCAATGGGAGAAAATAGTGTTTTCCCAAGTTTTGAACCAGTTAACTTGAATTCTCAGACCATGAATAGTTATCCAAAAAATTGTTACAGCCCTACTTATTACAATTGTTAGGGAATAATGAGAACTCACCTTCAGTTATAGTGTATGTATATAATTTTATTAACCAAAAGGTAACATAAAAAGTCCTGAATATCACAGGTGTAGAAACATTACAGCCTTCAGTGGTAATGTCAGAAGTGAGAAAAGAGAATTAAACCAGCATATTACATGACATACTATATCCATAAAATATTGACAGGGAAAAACACTACAGAACACCATTTCTGCTGGCAGTAAGATGTTGAATCCATATGTCCTAAATATCAGGTTGGACAATTTACAGCTAGGACCAATAATATTCACAACTGCTCTGGTGGCCTAGTGGTTAGAGCGTCCACCTCGGATGCGGGAGATCGTGGGTTCGATCCCCCGGTGAGTCATACCAAAGACTTACAAAAATGGTACTAACAGCTGCCTCGCTTGGCGCTCAGCATTAAGAGGTTAGTGTTAGGACTGGTCAGCCTGGTGTCAGGATAATGTGACTGGGTGCACATCATGCTACATGTCTGCGGCATGATGCCCCAGTGCTAGACATCACTATAAACTGCCACATTGCAGACATCGTAGCGATATGACTGAAAAATTGTTAAAGCTACGTTAAAAATCCAAATTACACACACACCCAATAATATTCATAATGGGCAGCCCCCACCCCACCTCCAAAGTGAGAAGGGCCTGATTTGTAATCTCACCCACCCAACCTATCACAGCCTTCATAGTACATGTACTTGAAACAAATATTGAGTCATAGTAAAACAAACTACGAAAGTTATTAAAACCTATTTGTTGTATTTCCATAACTCTGCTCAGTTAACTGTGTAAGCTGACTTAAACATGTCAGTGTATGACAGTCAAATTGAGCTATTGTTAGTTAATAGCATCGATTAACAGAAGCTAAGAATCCATCAACAAGCAGTGAACAATCATCTTCACATTAAATGTCAAACATTAGCAGAGGTACAGATCCAATTCATATGGTGTCAAAACAAGTTGTTACACTGGATATAAAATCCATTTATTTCCAACAAGCCGTGAAAAATAAAGAGGATGTTCCAACTCTTTTTTTAGGGGGATTTTTACTGAACACTAACGGGTCTTTCCACTGTTGATGCCCCCACCCAAAAATATAAAAAAAATAGAAGTTTGTAGTCTGCATATTGATAATTGGGTATGAATAAGATAGATATCTATAGTCAAAGAACTGGCTGAAAAGTACGCCAGGTTTTCATATTGGAAAGGTTGCATTGTTCAGTCCGCATTGAAGTTCAATATAAAGTAGCAATACATTTATGAAAATCATTTAGGCCAATGCATGAACTAATCTAACTCAACGCGGAATACCAAACTACGTGTAACTTAATCTAGTCTGCAATGCCTCATCTCTGCTCTATGTACGCTGACCATACCAAAGGATGCTTTAATAGATTAATTACATAATGTTTATCGTGTGTCTTGACAACCAGTTTGCGCGCGCACACCGGAAAGTCATGTTATATATTTGTTCCTTGTGAACGTATTTGTGGGCAGTACTCTATATATTTGTTCGCCGTGAAAGTATTTGTGGGCAGAACGCTATATATTTGTTCTTTGTGAAAGAATTTGTGGGCAGGTACTTAGTCAACTTCAACCTTATGGTCAGCAAAGGTCAAAACTGCCTATAAAATTTATATACCTGCCCACGAACTGAACACATGAATAGGACTATAACATTAAGTATATATACTTATTTCAACATATATATAATTACTATGTAAGAAATAAAACCTATGTATATATATTTTGATTTGAAATTTAAATTATATCATGTCCTTCCCGTAAACCTACTTTCGGGATGACTGCCCACAACGCACCTAAAACTGGTATATATATATAGACCGCGCCGGTGGCCTTGTGGTTAGATGGTTAGAGCGTCCGTCTCGGATGCGGGAGGTCGTGGGTTCGATCCCCGGCCGAGTCATACCAAAAACTTACAAAAATGGTACTAACAGCTGCCTCGCTTGGCGCTCAGCATTAAGAGGTTAGTGTTAGGACTGGTCGGCCACGTGTCAGGATAATGTGACTGGGTGGGACATCTGCGGCATGATGCCATAATGCTAGACATCACTATAAACTGCCACACTGCAGACATCGTAGCGATATGACTGAAATTTTTTTAAAGCTACGTTAAAAATCCAAATCTCTCTCTCTCTCTCTCTCTCTCTCTCTCTCTCTCTCTCACACACACACACACACACACACACACACACATATATATATAAACAAAGACACACACACACACACACACACACACACACACACAGAGTAAATTTGTCAAATTCGAGACACCCAAACGTGACCTAAAGAAAATTTAGAACTTAGGGTTGCACATACTTGGTCAAATCTGAAGACTTCAGGTCTCAAATTCCAGCAGAGATAGCATCTGTCTTCGTTCCGGACTTATTTGACTCGTTGTTATACGAATTGAAACGATATTGCCAGGTTAAAGAACTACGATCGTTTCAGACTGTCGATGCCCCACAACATTTTTAAATCTCGAGTTTGGTACAACCGCAGAATCAGCTTATTCTTAACTCTTGGATCAGTAAAATAATAAAATAAAATAGAGACAAACAATCATACATATAATTATATTGTTATAAAGGATATACAATTTATCAATTTAAAAAAAAATAAATATATTTATACAGTTTTTATATAGTGCATTGGTATTAAGGCCATTAGGATACAAAGTATCTAATTTATGAATCCAGTAAGTTTCCTTTATGAATCTATTCATGTCTCCATGCACAATATCTATTGGCATGAAAGAAAAATCGAGTAGAGAGTGATTATTGGTATTAAAATGTGTTGAAATATTAGAGGAAAACTGAGGATCTCTATAATTTTTTATATGAAAGCGATGATTATTCATTCTCTTAGAAACTTGTTGAAGTGTTTATCCAAAATATTGCATATTACATTTTTTTTACAAGTTATCCAATAAATCACATCAGTTGATACGCAGTTAGTGTTATAACGTAGAGAAAATACCTCTTTAGTATTAGCGCTACTGAAAGAAGCACTTTCTCTTATGTTTGCACATTGAGAGCACCGGTGTCTATTACATTTAGATGACGAGAATTGTCTTTTTTTTTTCCAATATCAGCGTTTGTGTTGTTTTTTATCCCAATTCTCAACTTTTGGATTAAATTCCACACGTTCAACAATCCAGCGATGAGTTTGACATCACCGATTTTGTCCGATTTTCTAATGCTCTCCGATGATTGTTCCATTTTTGTTTTTTGTTTTGTTTTTTTTTTTTTTTTTTTTTTTTTTTTCTGGATAACATACTGCCGTTACGATGGCACGAACGAAACACATCTGATCTTGACGATCGTTAATCTGGGTGACACTTTATTTGGTACAGCGAAGAAAAACTACAATTCACATGACGCACGTTTCGCCTCCATGAGGCGGTGGACGACGCAAAGTTATACTGATGAATCAACATCGTTGTACCAAATAAAGTGTCATCCAGATTTACGATCGTCAAGACCAGATGTATTTAGTTCTTGCCATCGCAGCGGCAATATGTTATGCAGAAACAAAATCAAGAAACAAAAATGGAACAATCATCGGAAAGCATTAGAAAATCGGACAAAACCAAGAAAACGATGAGAAGCAGAAATCCCTTTGGACGAAGCGGGCATTTCCAAAGAGACCGTTTGAGGAGTTTCTAAAATGCTAAAATTTCAAGATGTATCGGCACCTCGTTATATGTTCAAAGTGTGTCTCGAATCGTTTGTAAGGATCTTGTGATTCGAGCACCTAATTTTCCAAACGGAAAATACATTCACATTTATCATCACCAAGGATTTATTATTACTATTGCGACAAATGTGACCTAGGGTTTGTCAGTCGGGAACAGCATATTTATTGTGGAGCGATATGTCGTGGCTCTCTACCCTCCAAATCATGCATTCCTGGAAGACAAAAAGGCATTTAATGTTCTACTTGCTTCATCAGGTCGAATTGTTACGAGCTAAATCGCATGAAATAATTTCAAGAAAAGAAGCGTACTTGCGAATATTTGACAGCGTGTTCCACTTATAGACAACTCGTTCGGGCGAACAACAAAAGACTCGCGTTTGTTCATAAAAAAAAAAAAACTGATCTAGTTTATACAACCAAGTTCTCGAGTTAGGTCACTAATGCTACATTGAAAGATATGACAACTACCTCAAGGAAGTATCGACTGACGACCAGAACAAGAAAAAGAAACAGGACGATCACGTGGCTCATCACGCTTCCTACAAGTGCATTAAAAAAACTATTAGTTCCTCATTGTCAGAATTGTATCATGGTTCTAGGAGGACGTGGGAAGGTATTTCGTATATCCCGTACTCTTTCTGATTTTGCCGAGTCCATTGTAGACTGGACTGACGACACTTGGAGTGAAGAGGAGTTACATCATTAAGGATACTGTCATCGATACACTATATTCACGACACAATGATACACTATATTCACGATACACTATATTCACGACACAATGTCTCTAGATACGACGGACACATTCCTCTGAACAAGGCACCAGGTTCCAATATTGACCAATCATGGAGCCAAAATTATTACAGATTAAATGAGTTATTTAGTCATGTCTTGAGCAAGAATGATTTGGAATGACAGAAACAGCTAAAGGTTATTTTCCACACTTTTCCAATACAAAGGCCAGTCAACAAGTCTTGCTCCCGCACTTGACAGACGTTCACAAATATGACCCTGAGGTATACAAACAGAACTACGAGAAGTATTCTATATATAACAAGTCCACTGTTCAGAACCTTCCGATTTTCAAGAAGAAAAGTTGAAATATTGTCGATTTGACGTGGATATTGTACGAAGTTGCTGTACTCAAGTTTAACAATTATTTGTGGATGACGGACGTGTCGATCCCTTGAAGGACTCCCTTTGCCAAAGCATGTGAATTAGTGTACCGAAAGAAGTTCATGTCAGAGAACAAACTAGCCGTTATATCTCATTAATCCAGTCAGGCTGTCAGCGATGGGTATTCAACCAAATCTTTGAGCTCGGTACATTATTTTTGTGAAACTCAACACAGGAAGATAAACATATTAGAAACGGCAGTGGAGGAAGGAATATTGGGTCTTATTCTGTAGATGGCTGAGATTAAAAAATCCACATATTGTGTACGAATTTCAGCGATGCTTATTTCATGGACTTACTTTCCTCGAGTTCAACGTGGAAGAGTACGACCAAACATACCAACGACGATAGAGCTTAGCAAGTCAATAATACTAAGTGATAAGAATGTGGGAACAAACGTGGGAACACGACTAAGATCGACGTTTTCAAACAGGTCCCGAATTCTTACGCATCAGCGAAGAGTACAACGTGGCCGACATCAAAACTGAATCCACGCGACAGTTTGTTTTTGGAGGACGAATCAGTGCTATATGCTTGCTGTACAACGTGGACGAATCTCAGGGAGAACAGACCAAATACATCTATGTGTTTTCGTTGTATCATTGGGTGTGTAAATATGCTCGAATGCTCACTGGGCACCGGGAAATATTTACAGAACAATACAGGACAGTCATAAAAATAAAAATGAATGTAATTCATGCAGGTCTTTGAAATCAATCAACGCCATATATAAATAGAGGTTTTTGTTATGTTGTCATTGCTCAGAACACATTGACATATAATACATTTGTCAGTACGAAGGTTTGATCAAAATGTCCAGTTATGCCACGTAACGTTTTATCTCGTCTGCTACGTATTGCCCCGCTTTGTTGGGGGTGGATGTAGTGTAATTTTGGTTATCGTTATCTAGAGTGTGATCGTCTACGGTGTTATTGCCCGGATCGAGAAAATATCAATATAAAGTGTGAAACTTATAGGTGGGATAGACAGAGATCTGAGCAGATATATAAAAGAGAATGACACGAGCCCCTGTACATGAAAAATAACAATTTTAATCAATTGCATAAATAACCGTGACAATGCATTACATTAGGAAAATGCACTTCTTTTTTAAACAAATCATTCACCGAATTTCAAAACACAAATATACTTATATAAATAGCCGATCTGTTTTAAATGATAGAATTAGTTCATCATAGAATCGAGTAAACAATCGAAGTCATTGCCCTGGTACAACTTCGTAACCTGATTATTTCTGCTTCATTCCAAATTCACTGTGACTGTTCTCCAACTTTTATGGGACTGTTCTTCTTGGTCCTTTCCACTTTTCCCTTCTCCAAACTCTCTATTGTCTCGCCTCTTTCGGCCCTTAAACTTTGTGTGGGTAAGTGGATATGTAAGTACGTGATACGTAGATACTTCGATAGGTCGATACGTGGGTCCGTCCCTTAGAGCTATTTCACTTTCCAAAAATAAACAAAGAAGCAACCTAAATATTCTTTCAGATATCCTACTGGGAATAGATCATTACTCCCCCTCTCGTTATGTCAGATATAGTTCTATCGGAATTCAAACAGATGCCAAAGGCTATCTGGTCAAGCTAAACATGGCAGACTATAAACAAACCTAGTTTTATAAGATTAATGTACTTCCTAACGGCTATTTCATCCTGACTCGCATTAACATCCCCCGAGACATCAGTTCTGGTCTCGTCTCAATTACACAAATGAATGAATGAAATTCATTACATGGCTTAACTACGTTATTTCTAGCGAATACACACATTCAAGTCTCTAACATATATGAAATCTCACTTCATGGTTTAACAACGTTAATTTCAGTCAATACGCACTCAAGACTTTATCATACGTTAAATCATCTAAGGTCGGTGAATTCACACGGATTCTCTTAACTCATATCAACTAAGGTAAGGCATGAAATTCTTAGATACATATTTTCCTATAACAATCAAAACGACACATTCAAACAATTCGTCAAACTTATATAAAGAATATCATTGTACGGATTCATATAGATGAACTCACACAGTTGTATTCATATCAAGAAAATTGATCTACGAATCTAAACAAATAAATTCATGCAAATATAAGCAAATAAATCAAACAAGTCGTTATATTGATATCAATGATATCAAACATGAGACGGGCGCAAAATACCTTGTGTTTTCAAGCTTCGCTGGCTTCTACCGCCAAAATCGTGTCCGTTGACGTTCCAGACATCCGATCCCTTGGATAATTATTTACGAGTGAATTTCTTCTAAATTTAGACTCGGAGTCTTCTACCTTTGTTTTCTCTTGCAGAAAAGTGTAGACTGACTAAACTTTTGTGATGGGACATATTAAAACCAAGGATTTCATGTGGGAATCACGCCCCTTATCTAGCGTAACCAATCCGGATTAGATATCTTTCCCGCCTTTAATAACTAGGCGCCAAATTTGTAGTCTGCGTGACCTCTAAATTCCCAAATAACTAATTCTGGAAAATTTCAAACTCTGACAATTCCGATACAAGATCAGTCTGTCTGACGGTTAAATAAACGAATGATTAATTAAGAATCGTTTCTCTCCTGACACAGCCATTATAAATCTGTGCAGTATGGTGATTTAAACACGCGCCGGTCCCCATAAATCTAATTAATCGTTCACCTTCCCAAATTAATGTGCTCGTCATAGATCGACAGAAATTTGCACCCTTACATCGTCATTGCCGCGGCAAACATGTGACGTACGTGTGCTGAAACATGCAATCAAAACCAGTCTTGTCGCCACGAGGACCAAGAACGATCTTGTCAGGGGCGTGGGTGAGTGTGGAATTGTACCATAATTTCGATGGTGGTTATCCGATGTGATAAAAGTGTACCAAATGTGGAACTTTCCTCCCACAGAACAATACCAACTAGAGGAAGACCCCTCCAGTCCAGGAATTTTTTCAGGCTACGTCAACTAATTTTTGAAATTCAAACAAGAAGCAGCGGCTGTCCTTCTGCTGTCATATCCTAGAAGACAAAGCTGAATTCAAAGAACGCCATCCTTGGAAGGCATCACTTTGGAACACATAGAATAGACCGAAGGAACAAAAATATGGAAAAGTCATGCTGAATTTTGTTTGTGGGGAAATCTGGTTTAACGTCCGATATTTACAAAGACCGAATACATGTTAGGTCCATGTCTATACTTTCAGCTATTCGACTATAAAGGAAAACTCATTAATTACTTGGTGAGTTATGAAGAGAAGTGCAAGAGTTCGTATCATCACCACACAACAATTTTCGCAATATCGTTATTGCTGCTTTCGTGGTAGCAAACGCCTATTTAAAATTGTACTCCGTCTTGGAACCTTTCGGAGAAAAAGTTCTTTACTTTGACACAGATAATTGCATTTACATTGATCGACCTTGAGGCTGTCATCCAGGCATTGAAGACGAACGTTTAGGAGCATCAATTGACGATCATCTCGACAAGATTATTTTGAGCTTTGCCAGTAGTGGACCTGAAGATTACGGTTGCTTGTACAGAGACAAACAAGAACAACTTCATACAAATTGCAGAGTAAAAGGACCCTGAACTATCGTTGCAATAAAGTGGTCAACTTGGACCGCTTGAAAGAAACTTTAATGTCATGTCAAGGTCAAGACTTTCGTGTGAAAAACGAGAATCGTCACAAAATTGTTATCAAATCATCAGTTGATCTTTGGAAAAGTATCAGATCGTCTATAATAAACAAGTGCGACTTCCTGATAATAACGCATTACTGTACGGCCACAGATTTTGCCATGATACGACTTCTATCAACTGTGTTGTACCAAATTCCATGGAAGGAAGTAAATGACAGTATTCAGGACTCAGAGGATTACTAACTACTCTAAAAGGAATTGATTCCACAGTACAAATTTGTACAAATACAAATGTTGGATGACGTGCCGCGACTTCATTTCTTGAAATTCATTTATCAGCATGACAGCCAAAACTCTATGTGCACGAAACAAATCTTTGTGCTAAAAGTACTACAAACGTACTTCCGTGTGAAGAAGACTTTCGTCGTATTTTATGGACTCAGTACTTTCCAAGAAGTATGTGCGTGGTTGAAAACACATAAGCTGTACTAACTTATTGGATATGGCGAGGATTATTTGAAGAAAAAAAATGTTGATTTCGAAGAAATGGTGTTAAAATTCTCTCTTTCTCTCTCTCTCTCCCTCTCTCTCTCTCTCTCTCTCTCTCTCTCTCTCTCTCTCTCTCTCTCTCATACATTAAAACTCTTTTTTTACATCTTACTCTTTGTGGTCAGTAAATGAGTGGGTGGTGGTCAATCCTGATATCACGTTGAATAATTTATTCGTGTAGTTTTAACATTATATTTCCCGTTAGAAGCTATTAAGATCCACACATGTTAAACCTACGGCGTAATGTTAATCTTCCTAAAGGTCACAGGGTTCCACCTGAGGTTAATCAGGCTGTGGTACAAAGATCTATTCAGAATATGATGCACATCTTCGATGTAATTTTATTATGAATTTTTTTTTTTTCAAACTTGAAGTTCCCATTTCCTCGGCATCATATAGCCAATAATGTGTTAAAAGTGCCATTGAAACAACATGACAACTCTCTCTCTCTCTCTCTCTCTCTCTCTCTCTCTCTCTCTCTCTCCAGTCGAGATCATGGAGCTACTGCAAGTTTCCGATCAACATGAACTATTCTCTTACACAGGACCACAAATAATTGTCTTTGGTAGACAGGTGATCTCCATATGAAAGCAATTTAGGTTAGTAAAGCTAAGATCGGGTTGATTAACCCTTCCTTTGTAAACAGGAGTCATTTATATGCACGTGTCCTCATAGACTGGTTACATTGTGCTTTCAGATGACAGAAATGCAAATCTACTGAGCCTAGAAGGCATTGAAAACATCTTCAATTTGCAAAGGGCCACCTGATCGTTCAGAGACAATCTCTTGCTTTCACAAAGGAAAGGAAAATGTCTGTCATGAAGTCTTATTTATTCCAGAAAACAGCCCATGGACTTCTACACAGAGTCAAAAGCAATGGTCAAATCTTTACTGACATTTCATTTTCTCAACGTTCTTAGAGAAATCTTTCTTGACAAATTTTATAAACATCGGGACAAAGTCTAAGAAATTTACTGCAAATCTCCTGGAAGGAACACATAAAGCTGGCAGACTGAAGAAGAATATTTTCTCGAAAGCAGCAAAAGACAATTTCTTAATGTATGCAAAATATTTTAAGAATATTTGCTTGTACTTAACGTACCGAGTGTTGGAAATTGTCCGAGTGCCAGTGGATATACTTGTGGACATTCTCGATTACATTCCAAGTCTGAAAGCTTTACATGTTATAAACCCAGGGCAGCAGTTGTTTCGCGAATGGATTTTGGGTCGTGCGATAAAGACAAAGCAACTAATCTCAAATATTACTGCACGAAAGAGATATGTGAAAGATTTTAAGAAAAGGTAAATTAGTGCGTATTCGAGCTGATAATATAAAATTCGAAGATATAGCTCGCCGACCCAAGGATACGGCAAAAGAAATGTATGGATTTGTAGGTATGACTACACGAGGATGTATGATGGACCATTTGTATTACATCACGATGTCTGGAAAGAATGACGACTGTGCTATTTGCACTGTAAGATCAAACTCTACGGAACACATTATGGTATGGAAGAAGAAATGCCTTGATAAAGATTCCTTATACACAATACAGGATAGATGTAAGATTGTTGTTTTGACGATCTAAAGAGACTCATACTTGAACTTTATATCTTTTCTACCAGCGAGAAAAAGGACAACAAAAATGTCGGGTGTAATTCGATGATCATTGGATGTTCATGTCATTAACGCAGTGAGTCTTTAAAAAGAAAAGCTTTCAAAAAATTTTGTCTAGTCAATACTGTCAAAATCGTCACGTAAAATCTTCACGACAGTTACACATTTTCGTGAAGATTGTACCTCATGTAATAGATGTTCGCATTAGTCATCATTCAACACAAAACAATCAGCAATCTTCAACAAGACTGTTACTTTCTTCGTGAAAATGCACATCTTTATGAGAATTGCACATTTTTTACTGAAAGTTTCACCAAGTCTGTAAAGAATTTGCACCTACGTTTAACCCATTTTTTGTGAACAAGTTACATCCTTCATGTAGATTGCACTTTTTTAACGAAAATATATTTAAAAAGAATTTCAATCGGTATGGTGATGTTGAACTACACTATTCATGTTTCATTCTCGCAGAATGTTTTTTAATCACTTTTTCGCGAAATTTGAAATAATGTAGAAAATTTCATTCATGTCCAGGTTTTAGGATGGCGGATGGCTTCCATGCATGATTGCCACAGCGGATATCTTGGAAAGCCTGTTATCGCCACTCGTCATGAATGGTTTATCATGATAACATGGGATTTTCATAAAAGACTACTTGTGAGAAATAAAACAATCTTAAGTGAAAGTTTCGCCAATCTAAAGTCCAGCATGGCCACAAACATGGCCGCCATAGAGGCCAACGAAAGGATCTACTTGTCTTGATAAACGGATGGTAGTAGTATAGTGGGACGATATAGCGTCACGTAGACCGAAATGTTAAATTTAGGGGGTTGTACCGTAGCCCCAAAATTTATAGCCCCACGTAGACCTCTATGTTAAATTTAGGGGTTGTTCCGTAGCCCCAAAATTTATAGCGTCACGTCATGGGAATTTTAATATGGGTGGGACTGTACAGCGTCAAGATTTATAGCGTCAAATGGTACACCTTGGGCCTGTATAGCTTCAATGGGAATTTAACATAGGGAATTTTAACATGGGTGGGACTGTATAGCGTCAAGATTTATAGCGTCAAATGGTACACCCTGGGCCTGCATAGCGTCAATGGGAATTTAACATAGTGAATTTTAACATGGGTGGGACTGTATAGCGTCAAGATTTATAGCGTCAAATGGTACACCCTGGGTCTGTATAGCGTCAGTGGGAATTTAACATGGGAATTGTAACATGGGTGGGACTGTATAGCGTCAAGATTTATAGCGTCAAATGGTACACCTTGGGCCTGTATAGCGTCAATGGGAATTTAACATGGGAATTTTAACATGGTTGGGACTATAGACGGACAAGATTTATAGCAACACGTAGACCGTAATGTTAAATTAGAGGGGTTGTACCCTGGCGACAAGATTTATAGCCTCATGTAGACCTCTATGTTAAATTTAGGGGTTGTACCGTAGCCTCAAGATTTGTAGCCTCACGTAGACTTCTGTGTTAAATTTGGTCATTTTCACTATAGCCTCAAGATTTATAGCCTCACGGGACCCTACTTTGCACCCTACGGACAAGGGAAATTGAACATGGGGAAATAATGGGCCTGTCTAGCGACAAAAAATATTGGGCCTCTCTAGCGACAAAAAAATATTGGGCCTGTCTAGCGACAAAAATATTGGGCCTGTATAGCGACAAGAGGAATGGAACAGGTAAGGTCTATTTTCAGCTACAATTTTTGGTCAATTTCTGTTTAAAAACCCTTGTATGTATTTATAGCTACAACCTGTGGAAAACCCAAGTCTATATTTATAGCCTCAAAATTTCTAGCTTCAGTGACGTCACTGAACTGGCTGACCTGAATACTCGATACTGTAGGTAGGTGAAATGAATTGGATATGGATAAAGGGAGTTTTATAGGGACAAAGACCAATACATACACAAAAGAAAGGGAGAAAGAAAAAAATCCCAATATCTCCTATCCACACCAACGTACGAGAATGCATAAAACAGACACATAGACTATCCACACCAACGAATACGAATGTATAAAACAGACCCATATCTACTATCCACACCAACGAATGCGAATGCATAAAACACACCCATACCTACTATCCACACCAACGAATGCGAATGCATAAAACAGACACATAGACTATCCACACCAACGAATGAGTATATTTATTATTATTCTGATTCTGATTGAAGATTATAATATTTATTTTTATTTTTTTATTCTGATTCAGAACTATCTTTATTTTTATTCTGATTCTGATTCAAAATTATAATTTTTTTCTGATTCTGATTCAGAAATAGTTTTATCTTTATTTTTATTATGATTCTGAATCAAGATTATAATTATTTATTTTTATTCTGATTCTGATTCAAGATTATAATATTTATTTTTATTTTATTTTTTCTGATTCAAAAATATTTTATTTTTATTTTTATTCTGATTCAGAAATATTTTTGTTTTACTTTTTATTCTGATTCTGATTGAAGATTATAATTTTTTCTGATTCTGATTCAGAAATACTTTTTATTTTTATTTTTATTGGGATTCTGATTCAAGATTAAAATATTTTTTATTTTTATTCTGATTCAAGATTAGAATTTTTATTTCTGATTCTGATTCAGAACTATTTTTATTTTTATTCTGATTCTGATTCAAGAGTATAATATTTATTTTTATTTTTATTCTGATTCAGAACTATCTTGTTTTACTTTTTATTCTGATTCTGATTCAAGATTATAATTTTTTTCTGACTCTGATTCAGAAATACTTTTATTTTTATTTTTATTTTGATTCTGATTAAAAACATTTATATTTTTTATTTCTGATTCACGCATAAAACTGACACATAGACTCTCCACACCAACGCACGAGAACGCATAAAACATACCCATAGACTATCCACAAAAACGTACGCGAATGCATAAAACAGACACATATCCACACCAACGTACGGGAACGCATACAAAACACACACCATATCTACTATTCACACCAACGAATGTGAATGCATAAGACACACTATACTATCCACACCAACGTACGCGAATGCATAAAACAGACACATACCTACTATTCACACAGATGGGAAGAGAAGAAAAACACACCCATATCTACTATCCACACAAACGGACGGGAACGCATATAACACACATTCTTATATCTACACAAACGAAGGAAGAGAAGAAAAAAAAAACACCATATCTACTATCCACACCAACGGATGCGAATGCATAAAACACACTATATTATCCACACCAACGTACGCGAATGCATAAAACAGACACATACCTACTATCCACACAGACAGGAAGAGAAGAAAAGCACAGACCATATTTACTATTCACACCAACGTACGCGAACGCATACAAAACACACACCATACCTACTATCCACACCAACGTACGCGAACGCATACAAAACACACCATATCTACTATCCATACCAACGAATGCGAATGCATAAAGCACACACATAGACTATCCACACCAACGAATGCGAATGCATAAAACACACACACATACACTATCCACACCAACGTACGCGAATGCATAAAACAGACACATACCTACTATCCACACAGACAGGAAGAGAAGAAAAGCACAGACAATATCTACTATCCACACCAACGTACGCGAACGCATGCAAAACACACATCATTTCTGCTATCCACACCAAAGTACGCGAACACATACAAAACACACACCATATCTACTATCCACACCAACGTGCGCGAACGCATACAAAACACACACCATATCTACTATCCACACCAACGGATGTGAATGCATAAAACACACACATAGACTATCCACACCAACGTACGCGAATGCATAAAACAGACACATACCTACTATCCACACAGACAGGAAGAGAAGAAAAGCACAGACAATATCTACTATCCACACCAACGTACGCGAACGCATGCAAAACACACATCATTTCTGCTATCCACACCAAAGTACGCGAACACATACAAAACACACACCATATCTACTATCCACACCAACGTGCGCGAACGCATACAAAACACACACCATATCTACTATCCACACCAACGGATGTGAATGCATAAAACACACACATAGACTATCCACACCAACGTACGCGAATGCATAAAACAGACACATACCTATTATCCACACAGACGGGAAGAGAAGAAAAGCACAGACCATGTCTACTATCCACACCAACGTACGCGAACGCATACAAAACACACACCATATCTACTATCCACACCAACGGATGCGAATGCATAAAACACACACATAGACTATCCACACCAACGTACGCGAATGCATAAAACAGACACATACCTACTATCCACACAGACGGGAAGAGAAGAAAAGCACAGACCATGTCTACTATCCACACCAACGTACGCGAACGCATACAAAACACACACCATATCTACTATCCACACCAACGTACGCGAACGCATACAAAATACACCATATCTACTATCCACACAAACGCTAGGCGAACGCATAAAACACCACATTATCTACTATCTGCACAAACGCTAGGCGAGCGCATAAAACACCACATAGACTATCCACACCAATGAATGTGAATGCATAAAACAGACCATACTTACTATTCACACCAACGTAAAAATAAAATGTATAAACAGAGAGAAACCTCAATTCAAAATTATTTTTACAAAATTGTTTGTGTCTTCAGGGAACATGCCTAAACACTAATAATGGGTGAACAGTGAAAATACACATCAAAGCTTTGGTATTTCTATATAAAAAAAAATGAGGAAATATTCCTATAGTTCTTAATCAGTTCTGTATGCTGGGACGGGTCTGTGGGATATCCACAAATAAAGAAGTACAAATTTTCAGGTCAAGTTGCAACTGTGTGTGTGTGTTTTGAAAAGTGGCATAACTTGAACAGAAGCTTTTCTCGTGACATTGGTAAAGTATAGAGCCTGTGCAAGTGTCATAATACTAAAGTCACATAACTTTATACGGTTTGTAGGCATTTCGACTTTAGAAAATGTGAAGTATCCCAAACCATTATCATAAACAGAAGTAGAATATAGGAGTGTGATAGTTGTTGTTTAGATAAATCCAATACACTTTGAAATACCCCTGCTCTGTCTTTTACTTTGCTCTTACTAGAGATCATTTTTGTAGCAGTAGAATCAGTGGTAAGAGCAAGGAATATTGTCGCTGCTGTCGAAGAAGGAGAAGTTCATTAAGAAAGGGGTTTAGTATTTTTGTTAAAATATTAAATTAGGAAACACGAATGTTAAATCAGGGTTGGTTGGCATCGTGGTCAAAGACAAAGTAGAAGTGAGAGAAAATGAGACATCGTTGCTGAGCACGTGATTTTCTGGAGTACGTACATGTCCTAACAGCACAGTATCTTCTCTCTTGATGACAGCAGCTGTCTTTCTTGCGACTTTTTCTTTGGTGGGTGGTTTTGAATCGAAGGGATGTCAACTTCCAAGTCACAGAAAATAGAAAGACACAGAAAAAAGACAGAGATATTTCAAAGAAAGACTCACAGACAGAATAGAGACTCCAACAAGAAAAGTCTATTGTAAGGATACACAACATTTATTCAAATATATACATGGGCTCTCTGGCCTGTGCTTTGGTCTAAGCACTATCCATTTAATACATAAACATTTGGACATTAAACAAACCTATTTACAAGTTATTTAGTTCTTGGTTCTAGAAAACTACTTTTAAAAATTAAAGTTCATGCCTTCAAGAAAACGTATACAGCGTATATGCATTTCATAAAAGAATCACATTTTTCATACTACAATTACTGTCCATTTTTAAGAAAATGCTAAAACAAGAAACAAACGATCAAATAGGACAATGTTTAAATCTGGTCAGTTACCAACGTAAATGTTTCTATCATGTGCATCTTTCTAGTATTCGTTTAACCAACAAGGTGCGCATCGTCTTAAGCATCCAAAGTCACTAATGTTTTACGAATCTTTCTTCATGTAGTAGAGGTTGAGACGTATTGAGATGAAATCGCAACGCTTTGAACAAAGCGAGTGTCACGTGTACATTTAAAGGGACCACTTTCATGTTTTGAGTAGTATGTGCTGTTCGTAAAGAGTCCACAATGAATCGTCTGGTAAACGAAATCCCAGAAAGCAAGCCACTAAGACACACACTACACGTCGACCACAATTCAATGGGCACAGTTCTCGTAATAGGTGTTGGTAATCCTCCACCGTTTGAATAGTGTCATTGATTTCCTTCCACGGAATCTGTTGTATCACGAATGATAAAGGTCGTGGCATGGTAGTCCAGTTTTCATACCCTCTTAGGTGTAAGGTAATAAGAATCATGAATCACTGGGTCGTGGCCAATAGCCTCGTTTATATTTGTGACTGAAGTAGTGTCCTCCCATAATCAGTCTTCGCTTGCTTTGGAAAAGAGGATATTTTAAAAATGGAGAAATGATTTTGAGTTTGCGTTTCACTTGTATTTTGACGAACTCCCAGTAAATGCGTTCTCTCAACTCCACAGGCAAACCACGAATGTTCTCTTGTAAAGTATCCATGACCACGTCAGTCAAACACTTCTCCTAGAGCGAAAGTAACGAACGTAGTGAGTCATTTCTGACCACTGCCATTCCAGGAATCGGTCAAGAATGTCAATAAAATCTTCAAATGTAAATGGTCTTAAGCGGAATATTCGGATGAAGGCACATTTGATCTAGAGAAATCTGACTTGTTTGTTGACTTTTGTCAATTTCTCTTGTGAATTTCTCGACATAGAAGTTCTACAGTTACCCATTGAGATTTGCTTCTGGCAAGTCCCAGCCAAATGTCCTTGTAGATTTTCTCTTGCAATTCGTTTGGTAATGTTTGAAGATTATATTTCAGATGGGGTTTAAATACTTGTCTAGGGGTTGTCCAACGTTTAACTCATAGCCAAGCAGCTGGTTTCTTACACGACATGGTAGGCCACTTCAATGACGAGGTGCCACTAAAGGTAGGTAGTGACAATCTGGAGACCATCGAGCATGTTCCAGGTAAGCGCAATCTTTCTTCTCCCACTCGTGAAGTGACAGACCGCAACTGAAGCACTTGACTTTATCCCCTTCGCCCAAGTAGATAAATCCAGCTCTAGCTAATTCTTCGGGGGTAGGTCCTCCCAGATATTTTGACCATTTTCCTCGGAAGGTTTGGATCCGACTTTCATAGTCGCAGTATTCAGGCAAACGCACAGGGAACGAATATTCATCTTCCACAGGTTCATTTCGATGAGGGTACGGTGAAATATGTAGGAGTGTGCTCAGTTTTACATGACATCCGTAGGGTGGTAGTCGCATGGTTTCATAAGGATGACATCCACCATGAAAACCAGTAAAGTGAAAAGGTGTACGATAACGAGTGGCATCGCTTTCGCATCCATCAGGTTTGACACGCACAACATCACTTTCCATTGTAGGTATGGTAGTAGTAGTAGTTATAGCAAAGTTCCCATGATGATGTGGTACTGAATCGCTAAGGTCACAGCGTATGACATCCCTGCCATCGCAAGGCACAGCATCGCACTCGAGTTTGCTCTTGCTTGATACTTGCTGTTTGAAAGGATTCATCTTTCTCGCTTGGCAATAGTAGTCACAATGAACTATCCGTCTTGAACGTGGTCCTTTTTTATAGGCTGACCAATATCGGCCTGACCGTACGGTAAAGTGAAGTGGTTGGGAAGCCGTACTCGCTTCTGGTACACGATTTGATAGACTTTTTCCAAGGGCCGCCTAACAATTTGGTGCGTGGGTAAACGTACAATCTTGTGCGGTTCGTGGGTGGTCACTTTAAAATTTCCATCCTGTCCAGACTGCAAGGCTTCTTTCAAGACGCCAAAGTTGACCAGTCGACTGGTGCGATAATTGAGAGCCAATCCTTTCACTTTACACTCCGTGTGTACTTCTCCTTGTGAGTCACATTATTCGTAGCCGTAATTTTTGGGACCGCCACTTGCAAAACTTAGAATCTTGTCGTCGGGATGCTCGTCCGTCCAGACTCCTAAACGGTCTCCTTCGATGACAAGATGAGGTTGACCCAGACGATCGATGTAGATGCAACTGTCCGTGTCAAAATACAGCACACGATCTCCTAACAGTTCTAAAGCTTCGTACAGTTTTAAGCGAGCATGAGCTGTCACGTAAGCCGCAATGATGACATTTCCAAATTCGTCGGCTTCTACAAAGTCCAGTTCTTCTTCGTAATTGACTATGATCATGTCCTCACGAAGGACGTCCACGTGTTTCATGTATTTAGTTTTGTCGTGAATTATCTGGAAGTAGCGAGAAGGTTCTGTCAAATACTCCGTCTTGGGTAAACACGGTCGTTGTGCCATTTTACCCCACAAGCAATTTAACATCACTTTGGCAAACGATCGCCTTCCTTCGTTTTTCTCGATGTGGTCTAAAATGATGCCTTCCTGCTCCCAGTATTTGTCTTTGAATTTCTTTTGGTCTTCGGGAATGTGGCACCAGGAAGGATAACCACTAGCTTCTTGTTTCAGTTTCAAAAAGGCATTCACGTAGTCTGCGAAAATGCCTTTCTGAGTCTCGTCGCCCTTGTGGAATTTTTCTGTCTTGGGAAAGTGGTAAATTTCGTACACTTCTAACAGTTGGTATCCCAGATCCAGAGCTTTAAACAATTCCACGCTGACCCACGTTCCCGTCAATGCGCGTTCTTCCTGAGTGTGCTGACAAGGTCGGTCTTGGTTGCACGTTTCGGCAAAAGTACGGCACAAGGGAAACATCAGTTTTCCTTGGCAATGGTAAGGTAAAACGGGATGGTACAAGTCTGTGGGAGGCAAAACTTTACATTTGATCAATCCTTCGTATTGGCGAATGTTGTCCAGGTCGATGTGTTCCGTCAGCAATTGCGGGTGCCCTGCGGGAAAGTGACTATTTGCACACGTACGGATACAGAGAACACACATCCAAGTATTTGATTTCTTCTCCTTTCTCTTCGGGGGCTTGGTACAGCAAACAGGTGGCATTCGTCCGTCCTCCGTACAAAGTGTCCCTTGGGTTCGGTGGGTCCACCAGCTTGTAACTTTCCACTATGCGCTTAAACTCGGGATCGGTTTTCAAACGGTGATCGTACTCGTGTTCCCACATTTCTACCACTTGGTATCCTTGCTGTTTTAACTTTAAGCGTCGCTGACAAGTGGCCTGGTACAAGTCTTCCATGGTCCGTTGTAAAAACTGATTCGTCGTGTTACGTTCAGGGTAGCAGATGGGACATTCGTGAAATAAGCACCCGTTAAACTCGTACACGATCTTGGGGTTTTCTAAATCCCAGCCATCCACCGAATACCTTCCGATGGTCTTTTCGCCTCCTCCGTCCCAGCCATCCACCGAATACCTTCCGATGGTCTTTTCGCCTCCTCCGTTGCGAGCATGTTGGATCCATTTGTCTTCCTTGTCGCACAAGTAATGTAGCCAGCGTAGGGCTTTGACCGAGTACTGACGTTTGACAAAATTGGTCGTTTGAGGACTGATGACAGCTAGGGTGTTTTCGGGCATGAATCGTTGGCGGTACACTAAGGAACACGATTTGGCAATGGTGCAAGCTTCTTTCAAAGGATCGACCCCTCCGTGTTCCATGAATAATTCTCGAAATTTTCCACAGCAACGCCGTAAAATGTCCACGTCGGAACGACAATATTTTAACATTTCTTCCTGAAGGTCGAAGGGGTTCGATGCGTGAGTCTGGTACCATGCGTAGAAAGCTTCTCGTTGTTCGGTAAGCAAGTTATCGGTGTCGTAGTAGTGAGCCTCAGGCAAATGGGGTAGAACGGCGTGTTGATTGGCTTCGGTATTGAAAAACTACGGAAAATAGCCTTTGGTCATTTCTGTCATTCCAAACGTTTTAGGCATGCGACTCAAAGGCATGGCCAAGTAACTCATCGAATCTTTAAACTGCACTTGACCCACTTGCATGGAAATGAGTTTGGCTCCGTTCAAAGTCATTTTAGGACGTTCGGTGCCTTGTTCCGTATAGTATCTGAGAAGAAATTGCCCATCGTATCCCGAGATATTGTGAGCCATCACCGTGGCATAGCGATGACAATCTCCGTAACGTTCGATGTCTTCTTGGCTCCACGCTTCGTCGATAGGGTCTAAAATCCATTGGGCGAAATCGGTCAGCGTGTTTGGTCCCCGAAAGATTTTTTCACGTCCTCCAGGAATCTTGCTACAGTGACGGCAATGAGTAAAGATAGGCTCTTGAATGCACTTCTCGCACGCTCGGTGAGCCACACAGAAATTAGGAATGTGAATGCCAGTCTCTTGCATGCATTCGAAATCGAAAAAGATGAAATTCCCTTTCTTCTTGTGGTCATCTTCTTCCTGTTGGGGTTGGTATTTTTGAATTTAGCATTCGTGTTCCAAGTCCACGATTTGGCGACAAATGTGACATCGTTTCTTTCCTAAACAGACGTGAGCCTTGGCATTATTGGTACGTATGCCTTGTCCACAAGTAGGGCAAAATCTCAGGAGTTGGCATGCACTTTTCTGCTGTGAACCTTGCGTTTTCAGATGTTGTTGGTAACAGGTTGGACTGACAAACGTGCGCTGACGAGCTGGGCAATGCACTCGTTCTTGTCCATCGTCCAGACAGGCTTTAGAGGCCAAACATCCTGAGCATTTCGATCCACAATGCTTGTGTTGCTCTCGATTGTTGTAGCCATAGTCACATTTCTCACAGTAATAACCGTATCCCAGGAATGCAGTGATACTGGCGATGGCATCGAAATGTTCATCGTGATGATAAACGTGAATGTATTTTCCGTCTTTGAAATTTTTGCCTCGAAACAACAGAGGTCCGCGCAATTCTTGAGGGTGTACTTTCAAGGTGTAGCGTGGAGCCAAGACGTCTTGCAATTTTTGCATTTCAGGAATGCCGCAGGGTGCGTCTTTGGATAGCCCCGCTTACTCTAACAGGAGTTCTGCTTCTCTTCGCTGTTTGGCTCGGTCCAATTGTCGAATCGTTTGCCAGGCTCTTTTCCATTCTGCTGTGTCGTTCTTGTCGGCATACGTTCGTCCCACCACGATGGCACGGGCTAAACACATCTTGTCTTGAGGGTTGTTCATTTGAACGATGCTGCGCTTGATGCTGCGAAGGTCGTCCACCAATAACACCTTTTTGTGTTGTCCTGTCCCTTGGGGAAGAGAAACGTGGGTCATGAACAGTGTCGCTTTCCCGTCGGTGATGTGAAACTTGTTGTTGGATTGTTGTACGTGTTGAATCTTCTCCATGACTTTGGATGGCGTCAATTCTGCCGGACTACTAAACTCGATCCAAACGGGGGACTTCAAACTGTCGTGATGAACGGAAAGTCTCAAGCGATCGTCTTCTTTGGCTTCACACTGCCGTTTCAGTGTGGTTAACAAAGAATCCCATACATCAGTGATGAACCCCTCTGCCTTCTCCAGCGGTACGTCGGACTTGAAATCTTTAAACTTCACCGCGTACTTGTAGGCTGTGGTTCTAAATTTTCTGGAGGAGCGTTTGTCCGTCTCTCGAATGTGGTAGTACTTTTCAGGGTTTACTGGTGGTGATGGTCTTTGACTTGGTGTAGACTCTCTGGGCCTAGATTCTAGCTCACTCATCTTCAAAATCGCTGGTATGAATTTGAGCCAAGACTTCAGCTACTGTGCGAGGCGATAAATCACGTTTCTGCCTCTTACTTTCTTCTCCTTTCTTTACGAAATGATGCTATCGTTTCATCTTGACTTCAAAAAGTCAGATGACTACATTTGAAACGCCATGGACCCCTATATATCTATGTCAGGTTCAGTGTATATATAAAGGGCTGGTGACTTCCCTCTCAGTATTCATTTCACTCTCAAGCCGATCAGCACGATGGAAGAGCCCACACAAATCGAACTTCTGATTAGAGCTTTGCGAGGTGTGATAAGAAAGTTTTCTTCAGACAAGCCGACGGACTACTCTCCCTCCTTTCGAGATAAAAGTCAAGATACTTGCTATATCTGTCAGAAGAAAGGGCATTGGGCTACAGAATGTCCTGACCGTCAAAAAAGCAAGACCAGTGTCAAAAGAGACAAAAGTCAGGATACCTGTTATCATTGTCAAGAGAAAGGACATTGGTCTTCAGACTGCCCTAAGAAACAACAGGAGCAGGAGGAGGAGGAAGAAGAAAAAGAGCTACCCACGGCAAAAGAAGAACCCCGACACGTTCAGAAAGAGAAGACAGAAAAGAAAAGAAGACGAGAAAAAAGTGAGGAAGAAGAGGAGGAAAAAACTGTGAAAGTGAAGAAATTCAAAAAACAGAGAGGGTGAAGAAAAAAAGACACAGATGAAGTCTATGAACTTTTTTAAAAAAGTGTTGTGTTGTGTTGTGTTCAATGTGTTGTGACATTGAATTGTAAAAATTTGTACCAGAATAGACCAGACTGAAAAAACGTAAGTGTCTCTTGGTTTTGATTGTTTAGAATAATAAGAACCTACACTCGTGCACTCACACACGTACATCATAGGGTTTAAAAAAATAAAAGGGATTTTGAGTTTTAATTGATTTTGGCAAAATGAATATTATCTCTTTTCGAAAGAAGTGAGTGGCCCTGAAAAGGGCTTTTGGGTGATTGTTTTTTTTTCTCAAAAAACAAACTCAGAAACGATAAGGAATCCGCTTTAACTGCCTTAAGCCTTTGCCAAGGTCAAGGCCTACTTCTGGACTTGCTCCTGTCAATGATTTGGTAGAAATCACTAGGGGTGGTATCTCAGGTGTAGTAACCGGGTTGAGCTGTTTGGCTCGGGAAGGTCTTTTTCTCTTGGGTCGTAATAAAGAAATTTGATACATTTGTTTCAGACTTCTTAACTCTGCCAAAATTAGCAAAGTGCTTAAGTTTGTTCAGTTTTCTTATTTCAAGCCCTACAAAAGAATACCAAGTTCAATTCATTAGGATTATAGTCGCGTATTGCTCAGGCTTATGCGACTGCTTGAGGCCCTAGGCTGGGCGACAGTCCCTTTAAGAGGGCGCTAGGCCCCGAGCTGGGCCTTTCTGCATCTTGCCTCGTTATCCTATCAATGTGGGCGTACCTACATCGCTCCCAAACGGCAGACCCACTAGGTCTCCCACCCCGGCCGCATCCCCCACCCCACCCGTCACCAAAGATCAAGTCCGCCCTGCTTTATCTCAGCCGGGCAGACTTTGATCAAATCCTTACCAGTTTACCCTACGGGTGTCACTATACCAACATTGTGTGAGCCACCTGTGCAATTGACCGAATGTTACAGAGCTGTGAATTTAGAATATATTCTTACGCTGGAATTTTGCGTACTGAGCGTACTTATATGGGCCGAAAATTTTTCCAATCAGCTGGATGTGAGCCATCCGTTACAATTTAGCACCGCTTAGATATTGTTGGTTGCGGATTTTGAGCCGCCGTCCGAAAGGATCATGATTGCATTGTGGTGGTCTTCGAAAGCCAAACTGAAGATTTTAGTTGTGTTTTGTGGGTCAGCAGGCAGAGCCGCCTGGACTGTCTCTTGCCTTTGAGCTTGTCGGTGTCGAAGGGGGGGGGGGGGTATGGGACAGCAGGGTGGGGTGTGTCCTGGACTGTCCCTTACCTTTGATTCGATACAACCACTTTCATGCCGGGGTCATGGTGGGAAGTCTTTGCTCGACATGGGCTTGTCAAGGTCAGGATCGCACCCAGGTATTGCTAGTATGTCTGCCCTAGCTCCTGCTTGATGTTCCCAGCTAGGTACCTTATGTGTGTGTGTGGGGGGGGGTAGCAGGTAGAGCTTCCTGGACTACCCTTTGCTTTGATGTTTGTCTGGCAAATTTGGCTGAATAGTTATTTTGATCTGTGTGGGCAATCTGGTTAGTTATATCTTTTCTGTGTGGCAAATTGAAGATTTCGGATGTTATTAACATCTTTCCTCTGCTCCTTCTACTCTCTCTTGGATATTTCTCCTGATCTTCTCTATTTTAAATCTTCTTTATTTTTGCTTCCTCTTGTTATCTGTATTCTTTATTTCCTTTCTTGGGTTGGTTTCTTCATTATTTCCTGTGCCCTTTAATGCTGCTCCTTTTTCTTCGTTGCTGTTAATTATTCCTTTTTCATGGTGTTTGTTCTGTCTAGTAGTGTCCGTCATTGTGTTAGTGATGTGTGTAATTTAATGTATTTAGAGTATAGTCAATTTACCTGTTCAGATTTGACCGTATATATTCCCTAACCTTATGGCCAATATCGCCTCTATAAGGTTGTTTTATTACGCCCTTAGCGTTGATCTACGACAAGTACTATAGTGTGGGAAACATGAAATTCCATACCGTATACTTCGATATACATGTATTCAGACATCGGTTAGTAGTTAGTCGTATGTCAGTAATAGGTTGACTCATTGATGGGCCTATACAGTTGGCTTGCGGGTTTGACCTACTTCTGCCCTGTATGCTGTATAGTGTTACCATCCTGTGTGGTTGTACTATGGGGAATGTTACTATTATTGAAAGGGATACCTAGATAAATATTTGACAGGGTATTGCAGAAATAGTTTTATTTTAATGTTTGGAAAGGGATTTAGGTCAGTTGAGATAATTAGTAAACAAGAATTATACAATGAGATAAATGATGTTAAAATAATTTTAGGTTTTACATGATTGCTGTGTGTATCATTGTACCTTGTTTTGTTATTGCATATTGGGTTTCTAGTGAATTAGTAGTGGGTGTTTTTCCCGGTATAGATAGTTTGTTAATTGTTTTTTTTTGGGGGGGGGGGGGCCATGAGTGTTAATTATTAGTGGGGTTTATACCGGGATTGGAAGTTGTGGCTGGATGAGTTGGTTGAGATGGGGTTAGAGCTTATGTAAGGACGAATTTGATTGGTTGAGACTCGGTATATTTCAATCCTTTTTCTTGTCATAATTGTACAGAATTTATGATAATGCTAGGGATTGAAACGGTGTAATTGTTCGGTTTTACTATGTCGGGGTATGTGTGGGGATAACTTTAGTGGGTTTAAATGTTAATAAGTTGATATTGATATACGGTCAATTATGTTAAACTATATTGTTGTTTAAAGCCAGGCATAATTTATTGGTTAAACGGTGTTTAAACTAGAGTAATGTTACCGGCGTTAAATTAAATTATTGTAGTGGGTTTAAATGTTAACAAGTTGATATTGATATAGTCGATTATGTTAAATTATATTGTCGTTTAAAGCCAGGTCATAATTTACTGGTTAAACGATGTTTAAAATAGAGTAGTGTTAACGGCGTTTAATTTAATTATTATAAATAGTGGAATCGATATTTATAATTGTAATTGTAATTGTATTTGTATTTGTAATTGTATTTGTAAAATGCATTCTTTACCTTATGCGATGTATGTGCGGTGTAGTCTGTCCAGTCCATGGTCAGTTTCCTTTGTTCCTTTGTTCTGGGAAGTGCCCCCCTGTAGCTGCAGCCATGTGCTTCTAGTATTGATTGCTGTTTTCTGTCCTGGAATCACAATTTCAGCGAAATTCTTGAATAAATACCGTGTGAATATCCCTTTTTATCTGTTTTGTTGCTTTTTCTCTCGTTCCTTGAAGTTACTTGAAGTTAAATCCGATGTCTTTATTGATAGCGAGAACAGCGTGGTGCACGTCCGTCCTCCTCTAACACACACAGTCACATAGTGACACAGTCACATATAGTATATCATACCAAGTTTGTTGTTTCATTAGGATTATGGTCGCGTATTGCTCACAGGCTTATGCGACTGCTTGAGGCCCTAGGCTGGGCGACAGTCCCTTTAAGAGGGCGCTTGGCCACGAGCTGTGCCTTTCTGCATCTTGCCTCGTTATCCTATCAATGTGGGCGCACGTACATCGCTCCCAAACGGCAGACCCACCACTAGGTCTCCCGCCCCGGCCGCATCCTCCACCCCACCCGCAACCAAAGATTAAGTCCACCCTGCTTTATCTCAGCAGGGCAGACTTCGATCAAATCCTTACCAGCTGTGCCTACTGGTGTCCCTATACCAACTTTGTGTGAGCCACCTGAGCAATTGATCTAATTTTACCTAGTTGTAAATTTAGAATATGTTGCTTGTTGGAATTTTGCGTACTGGGCGTACTTATATGGGCCTGAATATTTTCCCAATCTGCTGGATGTGGGCCATCCGTGATTTCATTAACACCGCGTAGTTATTGTTGGTTGTGAATTTTGGCTGCCGTCCAAAGGATCACTATTACATTGTGTTTGTCTTCGGGGTTCAAACTGAAGACTGATAGTTGGATTTTTGTTTTGATGGGGACAGCAGGCAGAGCCGCCTGGACTGTCCCTTGCCTTTGCGCTTGTCTTGGGGGGTGGGTTCTTTGCGGAACAGCAGGTATGAGTCGCCTGGACTGTCCCTTGCCTTTGAGCTTGTCCGTTTCTGGGGGCCTTTGAGCTTGTCCGTGTCTTGGGGGGGGGATTTGTGGGACAGCAGGTGGGGTGTGTCCTGGACTGTCCCTTGCCTTTGATTCGTTACCAGATTGCTTGGTGCGTGTGTGGGGGGTTGGGGGTTGGGGGGTAGCAGGTAGAGCTTCCTGGACTACCCCTTGCTTTGGTGGTTGTCTGGCAAATGCGGCTTGTCCGGTAGTTATATCTTTTCTGTTGGCATAATTGAATGGCAAAGATAAATCTTTTCTGTATTATTCATCTTTTCAGTTAGATCTTTTAGCTGATGAGAATTTTCATCGGGCCTCTTGATTTGCCCGTTTCATGTATCCGTTTGCGGGCTAGCATGACAGGCCCTGGTTTGCAATTTTGTTCGGGTGTTGTCTGTTTTGCCCATTTGCTGTTGGACTGGTTCTTGTTGTATCCGGTTTCTTTTACCTTGATGTACTTCATCCATCTCTCTCTTAGTGTTATCCATTTTAGTCGGGTTTGTCAGTTTGTTAGGTGGTCGGTTGTAAGTAGGACCATCTTCCCTATATTTCCCTTAATCTCTTCCCTCTATTTCCCTGATCTCCCCCCTTGTAATTATAATTAAAATAAATATATATTATTATTTTTTTTTATTTAATTTTTTTTATTTTTTTTTACTTTTTTTTATAACTTATATAGATTGTTGCTTATATTTGGTTGGGCGGGTTGATTGACCTTGGTTATTGAGTCTTCATGGTATTGAGTTGTGGTGTGCGTGTATGTTGCGTCTGGCTGTATTTATCGCTATTACTCTTACCTTGTGTATTGTTCTTAGATGTATTGATATTTATTAATTTCCTTAAGGTATGTAATGACATTGTTGTATGTGTATTCTAGATTGGCATTTTTATCCGTATTGAGGTAATCAGGGTACGTGGTTGGTGCTCCTATTTTCACTTGGTAGTCTTTGAAGCTATTCCTTGAGGCAGCGTATGTCGGGCAATCGTTAAGTATATGTTCCAATGTTTCCGGTTGGTGGCAGGTTGGGCAGTTAGTGGTGGCATTTGTTCCGTGGCTGGTTTTGATCAATGTTTTCCCGGTTTTTAGTCTGTTGATGACCTGTAGCTCTCCTGATTGGAGGCGTTTTGGATCGTTGTTTCCTCGGTGCACTGTTGATTGTATGTGATATAGAGTTCTGCCCTTGTTTGAATTGTCCCATTGTTGCTGCCATTGTTTATTGACGGCAAGCGACACTATACTATATAGTTCCTTCGTGCTATACCCGATATGTTGGATGTCTGTATCATGAAGGCTTTGTTTGGCCGCTGTATCCGCTTTGTCATTTCCGATGAGATTGATATGAGATGGGACCCATAGGAAGTCCACCCGGACTTGGTTTGTTTCCAGTTCCCGGAGGGACTTTAGGGTTTCTTGTAGCATATTCCCTCTAGTTTTGGTCGAGCTTGTTTCGATGGAGGTGAGGACACTGAGGGAGTCCGATACTTAGAGGTACTCTGTGGTTCTGGGTGTGGATCCACTTGAGAGCTTGTTGTATCGCCCAGAACTTCGCGGTGTATATGGAGCACTCATCTGGTAATCTGCCACGGATAGTGAAGTGCTGTGCAGGTATAACCGCGGCTGCTGCTGTCCTGTTAAGTTCTTGGGATTTAGACCCGTCTGTGAAGATCTTGACATGATGGGGATATTGATATTCCAGGATGGTGTTGATTCCTGCTAGAAGTTTCCAGGGATTGGTTTGTTTCCGTCCCATCGTCTTTACACCCCAATTAATGTTGGGTGCTGTGTTCCTCCATGGGGTGGGATCAATGATTTTTGATAGTTCCGCTTGTAGTTCCGGCAGGTGCAGGTCCGTTTTTAGGGTGTGAGCTTTCTTTGCGGCAGGAGGTCGTGGCACCAGTTTGGGGTCGAAGGTAATATTGCATTTATGGATGGATTGTTTAACCGGGTGTGTGTCCGGATGTGTGGAGATCCTGGTGGTGTACCGCAGGATTGGCTCCTTCCTCCTTAGCTGCAGGGGTAGTTCCCCTGTTATAACCTGGAGTTCTTCAAGTGATGTATTCTGGAGTAGTCCAGTGCAGGTTTTGAGCGCTCGGTATTGGATGCTGTTGAGTTTGTCGAGTAGTAGTTTGCTGGCCGAGTCGTAAATTTGACACCCGTAGTCCAACTTGGCTCTTATGAGAGCTTTATATATCATCAGTAGCGTAGCTTGATCCGCCCCCCCCCCCCCATGAGGTTCCTCTAAGGTGGCGAATGAGATTTATATCCTGTTTACATTGTGCGATAAGCTGTGGTATGTGGTATTTCCATGTCAGATTCTCATCCAGGACCATGCCCAGAAAGGTGGTCTTTTCCACGAATGTGATGGGCTGGCCTTGCAGGTATAGTAGGGGGTAGTCGAGTTTTTTTGGTTTTCTGTCGGGAGAAGAGCATTGCGACCGTTTTTTCCGTGGAGATTTTGAAGCCCCAAGTGGTTGCCCAGCGCGTGATTGAGTCCAGTGCTTGTTGGAGAAGCTTAATATAACGCGCTTTTGTGGGGTCTCCTGCCATCCATATTCCACTGTCATCTGCAAATTGTGAAACCGGGATGGTTCGTTCGACGTAATCTGAGAGGCTGTCGACCATAAGATTGAAAAGTGTTGGGCTTAGTACACTGTCTTGGGGTGTGCCATTGTCCAGGGCATATACGTTGGACAGTTGATCTCCAATACGAACTGCAATTTTTCGTCCAGTGAGAAAGTTCGCTATCCACAGATGCATACGTCCCGTGATGCCGTAATGGTTAAGCCTCGAGATGAGCCCTTTGCTCCAGACCAAATCGAATGCTTTCTCCAGGTCCAGAAAAATGGCGATAAGGTGTCTGCAGCGTTTTGATTTTTCGTTAAATGCTAGCTTGATATCTGCCTCCAGTCTCACAAGTTGGTCAAGTGTTGATCTATTACTGCGAAATCCGCTTTGATTTTCCGAGAGTGGTTTGTTGGCAGCTAGGTGATGCTTGATTCTGTAATTTACCATCGTTTCCATGATTTTGCAGATGGCGTTGGTGAGAGAAATGGGTCTGTATGAAGAGGCCTGTTGGGGATCTTTCCCCACCTTGGGTATAGGGATGACGATGGCTTCTTTCCAGTTAGTAGGTATAGCGCCGGTGTCCCAGATTTGGTTGATTAGATCGAGGGCTATGTTCTGCATGTTCAGGGGTAGGTTTTTATATATGGCATAGCCAAGTTGATCATTCCCTGGTGCAGTATTCTTCTTGTTTTGTAGCGCTTTTTTCCATTCCTGAATTGTATAGTAGTCATTAAGTGAGGATTCCTTGCGCTGCTGAGGGGTGCTCTGGTCCTGGAATAGGTGTGGATAGGTCGTTTCCAATTGCTTTCTTTGATTCATGAAGTCTTGGGTGTGGTTTTGATCGCTACCAGCTTGGGTGAAATGTGTTGCTAGTTTTTCAGCACGTTCCTGGTTATTTTGGGTTCCTGATAGTCGTGGTACCATTTTAGGTGCCTTCCCTTTGACCGTTTTTATTTTCGCCCATACTTCCTTGGTGGGAGTGTGGCAGTTAAGGGTGGAGCAGTAGTTCTTCCAGGAGGTGAACTTGGCCTTTTTGATGACTTCTTTGGTGTAGGATTCCTGCTTTTTAAAAGCTGAAAAGTCCAGAGAAGTTTGCGTTCGTTTGAACTTTGCTAGGGCTCGTTTCTTGGCTTGAATGGCCGTTTTGCGTTCTTCTGTCCACCACGGAGGTTTAGGAGTGGTGGGGTTTCCTGTCGTTCTTGGTATGGTGGCCTGCGCAGCTTCATTGATGACCTTGATTAGATTGGCGTAGTATTGACTTGGGTCGGGATCTCTAATATCATCTCGGTGTTGGTGTTGTAACATGGATTGGAAAAGTTTCCAGTCGGCCTGTGCCAGTTTCCACCTCTGGGGAAGACGTTGTTTTTCCCTCGATTCCTTTAGATGAATGGTTAGAGTGATTGAGAAGTGGTCACTTCCCAGTGTGTTGTCATCCTGTACTTGCCATGTCGACATTTGCGCTACCGACTGCGAAGCTAGTGTGAGATCTATGGTGGAAAGTTGGCCGTTGCTAGGGCTTATTCGCGTAGGGGTGCCTGTGTTGAGTATATGGAGTTGGTTTCCCCTAGCGAACCGTTCCAACTGCTTACCTCTGCGATCTGTGTGGGTACTTCCCCAGTCCACGTTATGGGCGTTGAAGTCTCCGCATAGTATGAGGTGTTTACTTCGGGTTTGTATTATCTGTTTAAGTTTGTGGGCGGGGTCCTTGGCATGTGTGGGCGGGTCGTATATGTTATAGATTGTGAATTTCTTTCCCTTTATCTTTATCTGTACTCCTTGATGCTCTAGTTGGGTGGGTTCGAGATTGGCTTTGGTATCCAAGTCGATTGCCTCAGGTATAGAGTTGCGGATATAAGTCGCCACACCTCCTCCCCTGGCTCCATTGGGTCGTCTTCTGTGAAAAACTAGGTCATAATCCCGAATTTTAGGCGGTTTTAGTTGTTGAGGGGGCAGCATGACTTCTTGGAGGCATATAATGTCTGGTTTTGGGGAGTTATTGGCGATGGCCGCGAGCAGTTTGGCGTGGTTTGCGTTTAGTCCTCTGCAATTCCACTGCCACAGGGTTAACGTGTCTTTTTGAGTGGCAGCGTTTTTGGAGAAGCATCGACTGTCCACCGGATCTCTGTGCTGTGTATGTCGGTTCTTGTTTATTTTGCTAGTTTGGTAGTTTCCCCAATGTCTTTGTATAGTGATTTTGATGCCATTTATGTCTTTGATTTGCAGGTATTTTTGAAGTTGTTGTTTAGTGTTGCACCATATGATGATATTGGTGTCCGTTGTTATGATTGTAAAATCATCGGGATGTATTGACCGGAGTTTTTCTGCTACTATTGTATTACTTGTTTTGAGCAATTTACTGTCCCGGCTGCAGAGATATAGTGTGAGTTGTGCTGGATGGTAAGGATGTTTGCCTCTGTGATTATGTTGTTTGCCTTTGTTGGATTGGCGGCTTGATTGGCTGGTGGAGGGGCTAGGTGTTTGCCAGTTGTATAGGTAGCGTCCTTTTGATATGGTAGATCTAGGTTTGTTTATGTGTCCTCCATCCTGTTTATTTGGTGAGTTGGCCAACCGGGTTGTTGGTTGGTGTGTTTTTTCCATGGTTGTATTGCCCTTGCTCATTTCGACGTTGGTGTTGCTTTTTGGTCCGCCATTGTTGTTTTTGTGGTTGATTAGTTGTTCGCTCGGTGGGGGAGGTGGTATTGTAGCTGTAGATTTGGATTTATTTCCTCCTTTTAGTGGTTGCTTTCCCTTGGGAGCCCTCGCCACGTCCTCAAATTCTAGGGTATAATCGAAGTAGGGCATTTTGTTTGTGCCGGAGTGTTCTCTTATGCCAACGTCATTGATACTCTTGGATATCTGATCCGCGGTTAGTTGTTGTGTGTCGTGGGAGGTGGAGGACCAAGTCTGTCGTGGAAGGTATGATGTGGATGGTACTATTTGTGGGGTTGCTGCTAGGCGTTTTTGTTTGGGGTTTTTCCTTACCTCTTGGTCAATTCGCCTCTTCCGGCGGTTTGTGTAGTTTGGGACTGGTGGAGTTAGGAGTGTTGTATGGATGCCACTGGCAGCTGTGTTGGTGATGGGGGTGTGTTTGTTATGAGCTGGTTGCTCCCCTGTGAAGACCGCAGCTGTTGTGTAGTTTGTTGATTGATTTGCAGTATTCAGAGTTGTCACTATTCGGTCTTGATTTGTATTTGTAGCTTCAGTACTTGACACTTCTGCGATGTGGCTCCTATGGCTGTTGGGGTATGTGTGGGTTTCTTGCCATATATGTGTTGGTATCCTTCTCCTTTTGTTATCTAAGTGGAGTGTTGCAATTGCCTCCTCCAGGGTATGGATGTTCTTGGAGTTTGGGGATGGCCTTTGTTTGGTAAGAGTACCCGTGTTGGCATCTATCACTGTTTTTATGATCTGCATAGATGGGGTGGAGGGTCGGAATGTTCCAAAGTGAGTTGGCCTGGGGGTGTCCTTAGAGAGTTCCTGATGGTCCTGAGTAGTTGTCTTTGGAGTGATTCGATTTTTTTTCCTCTTCAGGTTGTTTGCTTTGGTAGCCTCTCTTCGATTCGTGTTGTTGAGTTTCACTTTCTGCACTGGGTGGGTGGGTTTGTTTCCTGACTTCATGGTGGTTTGTCCCTTAGATGTCTCTATATACTACTTATCTGTATTGCATACCTTGTTGTTTACTTGTGTGGGATAGATACTAATAATGGGGTTAATAATATTAGTATGAAAAATATAAGGTTGTATTAGATTCTTAGAATGTTGGTATGATTATTAAGGTTGCAAAGTATGAATATTTAAAGTATGATAAGATGAATATCATTGGTAGTAATAATAATAATAAATAATAATAACAATAATAATAATAGTAATAATAATATTATTAGTATTAAAGGTAATATTAAAGTATGAGTATTTTAAGTAGGATAATATGAATATCACTGGTAATGATAATAATAATAATAATAGTAGATAATAATAATAGTAATAATAATAATATTAGTATTAAAGGTAATATTAATGTGGTCAGTATTATGATTAGTATGTTTGAAGTTAAGTTTGTAGTAGTAGGTGGTGGTGTGTACACTAATATATTATTAGTGATGGTGGTAGCAGAGGTAGGATAAACGATATTAGGATTAGTATGGATGGTGATATGTGTGTTTGTAATTGTAACGATAATTTTCTGCTGATGTAAAGTGTATCGATATGATTTGATTAGTATAATAATAGTAGTGATGCAGTAGGTGCAGTTACTATGTTCTGTACTCTTGATGGTTGGTGTATATGCAGGTGTGGTAGGTAGTTTGTATTGGTAATGGTGCAAGTGTAGGTACTAAATTATTACTGATACCAATAGTAATAATAATAATAATAATAATAATAATAATAATAATAATAATAATTATAGTAATAATAATGTACTGAATATGTGTTATCGATGGATGGTAAGAATATGATTGTATTAGTATTAAGTATTAGTAGTAATTGATGAAAATAATAATAGTGATAATAATAGAACTATTAATAAGAATAATAGTACTAGTATTAATAATAATAGTAAATTAATAATAATAGGTATCATAAGGATAGTACTAAGAATAATAAGAATGGTAGTAGTAATGAAAGGTTAGTAGGTGTTTTGGGGTTATTGTATGCTATATAGTGATATTAATAATTTAATATTAGTGTCCTAGAAAATTAATAACAGTGTATTTGTAGTATTAGTAGTAGTTGTTTATAGTAATAATTATATTACCGGTATTAATATTAATAGCAATAATGCTGTTAAAGGTGGTAGTGTCACTAGTAGTAATTGTGATAAGATTAATAATAATAATAATAATAATAATAATAATAATAATAATAATATTAGGTATGTTAATAAGACTAAGAGAAATAACACTTAGAATAATTATAATAATGATGAGATTTGAGGTGGTTGCAGTAATGTGGTTAATGGGTGGAGGGTACTATTAAGAAAGGGAATGGCACTAATATTAATAATAAGTAAAATTATTAATAATAATAACAATGTTTACTAAATGGAGAATAGTGTTATTTATAACAGAGAGAGTGGACAGGTCAGGTGAATTTATAAGTTAAATAAGTATCGATTGTGGGGAGCTATGTGTGGTATTTGGTATGTGGGGGGTTTAGTTTAAAGGTGGGTTATTTACGTCTTTGTTGGTGTATTCCAACCTGTTTGAGTTGTTGTGTGCTGTTATGTTATTTGGCTATATGTAGTGCCGCGTTGCTTGTGAGAGCGCGTTTCAAATCAAGTGCTCGTATTTAGTGTGGTTTGGTTTGTAAGGACTGATCCGATTGGTTAAAGATTTTGGCTCTCTGTTGTTGTTATGATGCTAAATTTAGATACTGGTTCAAGTAGCTTTTTTAAGTAAGTCTGCGCTAGGCTGTTAGATACCTGGTTATTGTTGCGATTCGCTCCTTCTCCACTAAGCGGAAAGTTTCTAGTGCGCAAAATATAAATTGTAGTTTGTCGTGTGTGAGTGAATGTGTATACTTATGTTAGGCAATGTCCGCTAGTGTCGTATTGGGAAGGGGGTGGGGGTTAATGTGAGGTTGATGTGAATGAATTAACTAAGTGTAAGGCGTAGTTGTATCTAGTTTTATTAATTTGGGTTGTTATTTAGTACTTAGTTATTTCGGCAAAATATTTTATTGGAGAAATAAATACCTGGTAATCCCGTTAATCGTCTGTCCTCGTTAGTCTGTGTTGGGGTCCGGTCAGTATTCCTTTGTTCGCACTGGACCACGATGCTGCAGCGAGAGGCTGGTAGCCTATTGTTGCCGATGTAGAGAATCAAGATTCCTTGGAATATTTAACAATCCTGATTTCGTGGAATTCTTGTGTGGTGAAATAGTCCTGTCTTGGTCTTTTCTGTGTTTCTTTTTGAATGCGCTGTCGTATAATGTAATATTATTTCTTCTTTTTGTGTTAGCGAGCTGAAGCACGTCTGTTCAAGATGGCTGTGTTGTTGTTTAGGTTGTTGATTCGGATTATAGTCGCGTATGCACTCAGTGCTTCTGCGACTGGTTGTGGCCCTAGGCTGGGCGACGGTCCCCTTAAGGAGGCGCTTGGCCCTAGGCTGGGCCTTTCCTGTGCCGTGTTATCCGGGGTATGAGCATGGTGGCATCATATCCCCGTAGATAACGTGGACGTGCCTACATCGCTCCCAAACCGCAGACCCACCACCAGGTCTCCCACCGCGGCCCCCTTCCCCCGCGTCACCTCACCAAAGACGAAGCCCAACCTGCTTTATTTCAGCAGGGCAGACTTTGTGGTAATTGTGTCCAGTTGTTCCTATGGATGTCCCTATGCCAATTTTGTGTTAGCCACCTGTGCAATTTATCCAATTTTTGTAGGGTTGTGAATTTAGAATAAATTTTGTGTTTGAATTTCGCGTACTTAGCGTACTTATATGGGTCTATTTTTCCCAATCTGCTGGATGTGGGCCATCCTACAATTTAGCTCCGCCTAGGTATTGTTGGTTGTATGTTTTTGCGCCGCCGTCCTAAAGGATCATGATTATGTGGTATCGGTCTACCGTGATGAAAATGGAGACCTTTGGTTGAATTTTTGTGGGACAGCAGGCAGAGCCGCCTGGACTGTCCCTTGCCTTTGAGTTTGTCCGTGTCGGGGGTGGGGGAATTGTGGGACAGCAGGCTGAGCCGCCTGGACTGTCCCTTGCCTTTGAATTTGTCCGTGTCGGGTAGGGGGGATTATGGGACAGCAGGTGGGGTGTATCCTGGACTGTCCCTTGCCTTTGATTCGATACAAACACCTTTCTGCCGGGGACATGGTGGGAAGTCTTTGCTAGACATAGGCCTGTCCAGGTCAGGATCCCACCCAGATATTGCTGGTTTAGCTTCCCTAGCACCTGTTTTGATGTTCCCAGCGAGGGTGTTAGTGTGTGTGTGTGTGTGTGTGTGTGTGTGTGTGTGTGTGTGTGTGTGTGGGCTTGGGTTTGTGGAGCAGCAGGTAGTGCCTCCTGGACTGCTCCTTGCTTTGTTGTTTGTCTGGCTAAACTGGCCATCCATTCTTCCTTGTGTACTTCCTGTCAGGGCCTTTTGACAGGTTGGCCAGTTACATCCTTTCTGAATGGCAGATTGTGTAGCTATTCGTTATACGTTATACATCTTTTCTGTAGGGACTGGTTATACATCTTTTCTGTAAGGACTGGTTATACACCTTTCTGTATGGTATGGGTGGCAGATTGTGAAGCTATTACATCTTTTCTGTGGGACCCTTTTGGCAGATTGATGAGACAAGTTTCTCTCCTTGGGAGGAGCATTAGATCAAGCCTCCTTTTCTGTTTCTTTCGTTGGTAGTTTTGACCTTGTCTCCTCCTCTGGTCCATTTTCTCTCTTTTTATATCTGAGGATGGTTCATCCTCCTTCCTCTGTCTGTTTTTAGTAACCAGTAACCAGTAAACGGATTATAGCGACGTATTGCTCGATGGCTTCTGCGATTGCTTGCGATCCCAGGCTGAACCGCTGTCCCTTTAAGAGGGCACTTGGCCCCGGTCTGGGCCTTTTGACCTTTTAGTACCCGTCCGGACGCACTCCATCACTCCCAACTGACAGACCCAGCAACCAAATCCCCCGCCCGGGCCCCAGCCCCGCCCCACCACAACCACCCCAGAAACAGCCCTCCCACCCCCACCCCTATACCAGACCCCTACCACAACTAACCTAGGCAAACCCCAAGACAGGCAACAACCAAACCCCACCCCCACCCCCAGAGGGCGGTGATTCAAGTCCCGTACGGACCAAACCAAAAAAGAAAGCCACCAGAAAAAGAGCAGCCAACAGCCCCCAGGCGAAGACTCCAGAGCCAGTTCCAGTCCATGTCTCAGCTTGCTTCCTTGATGTTGATGGTCCTCTCCGAAGGCCCCAAGTCACCCAAAAAAGCCTTGATACCCCTAAATCAGTTTAATCAAATTCAATCCAGTTGTGACTATGGATATCCCTATACCAGAAGTGTGTGAGCCACCTATGCAATTGATCCAATAGTTGGGAGTTATGAATTTTGAATGAATATTAAGTTGGAATTTTGTGTACTGAGCGTACTTTGGAAATGTAAAATGTACCAATCTGCTGGATGTATGCCATCCTATGTAACATTAGCACCGCTTAGTAATTATAGTTGTATTGTTTTGAGCGCACGGCCAAAGGATCATGATAGGTTGTTTTTGATCTTGTAATGTAAAATGAAGACCTTGGTTATTCCCTCTCTGTCCTAAAGAGGGTTTGATGCTTGTCCGGAATTTTGGGACAGCAGGTGGGGTGTGTCCTGGACTGTCCCTTACCATATTTCGATCAACACCCATATGCCAGGGTCATGGTAGAAAATCTTTGCTCAGCACTGGCTTGCCAAGTTCAGGAGTCCACCCAGGTATTGCTAGTATATTTTCCTAGCACCTGTTTGATGTTCCCAGCGTAGGTGCTTGTGTGTGTGAGGGGAGGGGGTTTGTGGGGCAGCAGGTAGAGCTTCCTGGACTGCCCCTTGCTTTGATGCTTGTCGGTAGAGGGGAGGGGGTTTGTGGGGCAGCAGGTAGAGCATCCTGGTCTGCCCCTTGCTTTGATGCTTGTCGGCAAATTTGAGAGTTATGGGGCAGCAGGTAGAGCTTCCTGGACTACCCCTTGCTTTGATGCTTGTCGGCAAATTTGAAAGTTGTGGGGCAGCAGGTAGAGCTTCCTAGACTGCACCTTATTTGCTTGTCTGGCAAATTTGATTGAATAGTTATATCTTTTCTTTATTGGCAAATTAAAAATTTGTTTGGCATATTTGATGGTTTCATCTTTTCCCTGATGACAGTTGGAAAGTTATTCTTAAACTTTCCTCTGTTTATCTTCAGTCTCCCCTTTTCTGTTCATGGCCGTTTGAGTTTTCTTCTGTATTGAGTCTTCTTTATTATCTTCTTCTGTTCTCTTTCCTCTTCTGTTCATGGCTGTTTGAGTTTTCTTCTGTATTGAGTCTTCTTTATGATGTTCTTCTGTTCTCCTCTTCCTGAAGGAAGGTGTCTTTATTTCCTGGTAATGTGTTTCCTTTTGTTGATTAAGTCGGTTTGTCATGTCTGTCTGTCTTTTTTTTTTTTTTTTTTTAAATTATTAAAATCAATTAATGCAAGAAATTAAATAACTAGATTATAGGTTAAATTAATTTCGATAAATCTTGGTAATTAAATTAGATTAAATTAGATCAGTTCAATTTAATTAAGTTAAGTTAAATAAGATGAAGTAGCTTAATTAATGAAAGTAATTATTATTTTTTTTTTAAATTACTCAATCAAAAGAGAAAAGTACGAATTAAATAGCAATGTTAGCGTTAATCATCCTATTAGTTTTGTATAGTTATTATGCTGATTAAATAATTATTTGAAATTAATATAATGCAATATCTTTCATTATATATAGTGGAGTATGATTTTAATGTTATAAACTTGGCGTGGGTAAAATTGCTATGTGAGCAGGTTCATTTTGATTGGTTGTCATTTTGTTTATGTTTCAATCCTTTTGCCTCCATCCATTGTGTTAAATTGCAACTAAAGGAGAAGCGCGCCTAAATTTCAACCAATCGTCGTCGTCCTCACAAAACTTCCCATACTAATCAAGGTCCCCGAACTGTAACACGCTGCTATAAACGACGCGGCATCACTTATGGATTATTGACACCATGAGATAACAATAATTAATTTATTCTGAAATAAAGTGGGTAACAGTCCCAAGTTTATTAATCATGTAGAAGATAATTCTTACACTCATCTCAACTTTATATAATAGTTTTAATACTTAGAACTAACATATTTATTTAGAAATTGAGTGTGGTTGATATTGTTATTGTTATGATTTAGCAGACGACAGTGTCAACAAGGAACGCGCGCCTAGAATTTATCAAAAATAAAGATAATGGCACATCCTGAATTGTATTGCATCATCCTAAGCATGTTTCTTACTATTTTCTTAATACTATATATTAATTTAATTTTTTTAATATAGTGGAGTGTAAACTTTTAAGGTTATGAGCTTAGCATATGCTAGACTGCTATGTAGTCAGGTTCGTTTTGATTGGTTGTCATTTTGTTTATATTTCAATCCTTTTATTTCAATCCGTTGTGTTGGATTGTAAGTACAGGGAAAGCGCGCCTAAATTTCAACCAATCCACGTCGTCCACACAAAACTTCCTATACTAATCCAGTGTCTCTGATCTGTAACACGGTTCTATAAGTGACGCGGCACCACTTATGAATTTTAACACTAGGAGATAACAGTAATCAATTTATTCTTAGGTTAAAGTATTTAACTATCCCAAATTTAGTATTCATGTGAGACATATTTCTTACAATCATGTAAACATTGTATATTAATCTAATTCCTTGAAACTAGCATTTTTATGTATTACTTGAGTGTAATTATTATTGTTATTGTTATGATTAAGCAGACGACAGTGGCAACAAGGAACGCGCTGCTAGAAATCTACCAAAAATAAAGATATTGCCAGTTCCCAACTTTAATTTATCATCCTAACATCTTCTTACATTCATGTTAACATTGTATATTAATTTACCCTTTAAAAACTAACGTGTTTAATTAGAACTTAGGTGCCAATATTATTGTTATTGTTATGATTAAGCAGACGACAGTGTCAACAAGGAACGCGCGCCTAGAAATTTACTAGAAATAGAGATTGGCATATTATAAATTTAATTTGTCATCCTAAACATATTTCATAGCATCATCTTAACAGATTGTACAAGTTCAATCCTCAAAAATGTTATATTTTATTCCTAATTATAGTATTATTGTTATTGTTATGATTATTGGCACGTTTAACTTAGAACTTTCTACCCTCTCCAAAAGCAGCAGAGAGGGTGAACCCTACAACTTTGTAGAGACCTTATTTTTGAAAATTAAGGGTTCCTACGAAGGCTGAAAAAAAGAAGTTTTTGCCTTAATACTGAAAACTTCTTTAATTGACCAGATTTTTTCACAATCTGGTCACTACGCGTATGTCATTTACCCTCTCTGCTGCTACCTTGATAAAATCAAGGACCAAAGATTTTATCTAAACCTACACGATACCTTGATCTTGGATCGTGTAAATTTATCGTTATAAATCCAAACGGAACAGCTTGTGTTTTTGAAAAGAAGTTTTTAAATTTAATCATGTCCATGTCGCCTGAACACCAAGTATAGTAGTAAAGATAAACCAGGTTTCTAGCCCAACCCACCCAAACCACACCCACCTCCCTCCCCACCCCCTCCCCCTCAACCTGGTTCATCTTTACTACTACTACCACCCCTTTACTACCCCCTCCCCTCTACACATAAACTTTAACTACGTTACCTAATAAGGTATATATACAGCACTTGTTTACCTAGCGAAGTTAAATACACAGGTAACTTATCAAGCATAACAGTAGAAGATATAGCACTTGTTTACCTAATAAGGAAGTCAAATACACAGGTAACATACAAGAATAACTATTACATGAGTAACAGACATTATGTAATTTTTCAGTACGTAATGCGCATGCGTAGAATGTTCTCGAACTATACTGAGTGCAAGCATATAAAAGGCAAAACGCGCTTTATAAATCAGTCTGCAGGAGTTTGACCAGTACGAAAGATCATGCGGAATTATTACACTTAAACATTTGGGTGGATATTCACAAAGCGAGAAAGGTAAGTGATATTATTTTATTGTTTAGATAATATTTTATGTTATATCATACTTGTTTTGATAATCTTTTTCATACTTATTAACCCTCATTGGTAGAATATCTGTTAACATACTGTCAATAGTACGAAACTCGCGTATTAAATCGTCCATATTATATTTTATACCCCGCAAGTAAGATCGTATCTGATCAAGTAATTTTTTATAAGTGATACTAGCCGTTCGACAACTATTTTTTTTAGTCGTGAGTTTAGTTTCTATCTTTTTGCATGCAGTTTCAAGAGAAACACCAATGCCTGATAATATTAGCAAAAATAGGTTTAATGATGCACCACTTGAAATTATACCAGATCCGGTCAATAATAACGGTAAATATGATATTACTCGAAGTATTTTGGTATAATATTTGTAACATTTTTTCACACACCAAAGTTTTTTTATGATAAAATTTATAATATTGCATTAGAGCATCCACATCTTGTTTTGGAATTTCTTTTGAAATGTGATTGAAATCAAATATATATTTTTTCATTATATAATATTAATTTATAAAAAATGTTGGTTCTGGTTTGATTAAGTAATTAATTATTATGTTTTATTTATAAATACCAGTGACTTCTGCGGTATATTTGATAGTTTTATTTTGTGGTGTCCACATTGATGATCCTGATGCTACTGTATATAATATTTTCAATCGAACTGTGGGGGGGGGGATTGTATATTGATTTATTTTCTTATTAATTTCACTAATATCATTTTCTAAACTCTATTTTTCTGTATATATATTATTAAGTTTTGCTTCTATATCAATTAATTTTTTATTAATGTCATTAAGTTTTATATCAACATTTGATGGGCTTCCAAAAAATTCATTTTTAAGTGTGTTTATGTTTCTACGAAAACTTAAAAACATATTCACGTGATTAAGAAATTCATTTTTGAGTGCTGTTATTTCATTACCGATTAGAACTTCCTTATCATCGACGTATTTTTTATTAACTGCATCAAAATCCGTCTCTGGTCTTCTGAGATTAGTAATGCCATTATTGTTCATATTAAGAAATGCACGCATTATGCCACCGTTGATCAATACGTACTTAGATTCTTGATCGTCGACGTGTTTCTTTGTTGCGGCGTCATCGTACTCATGTGGGTTTCCAAGGTATGTAATCTTGTTCTGGTTCATAATAATACTACCAGTAAATGAATCACCAGCTTTTTTGACATAATCATTAATCGAGTTACCAGAATCTTGTATCTTACCTTGATTTGTAAAAGTAACAATATTATCAACAACCGCAGCAGGAATTCGTAGAAGTACATCTGGTAGTTGTATATTACTTGTCTTTAATCGTCCTTGTTTATCCTGGAAAATAACAACTTCATTTGGATCTACGCTTGTGAGATTTAATAAATTATCAATTTCATTTCATAGCTGATCAATAGTTGCGTACTTATATAAATTAACTTGATAACCTTCAGTCAATAAATCTCCTCTTAATGTTCCAAATTTTGTATAATAGCTCATTATTTATTGTTTTACATAAAATTGTTAACATTATTTAGTTTAATATTACATAAAATTATATAACAACGATGGCGTCGATATTAAACTTTGATACCGAGCGGTTGGTGAAACATAAACATAACAATGAACTTCCAGATTGTCATTATCTTATTGTTGGGCGAACTGGATCGGGAAAAACAAATTTGCTTATGAACTTACTTCTCAGCGATAATTTTAACTACGATCGAGTTTATATTTATACAATTAATCCACAGCAAGATAAGTACGAGCTACTAAGCGAATATAATGACAAACTTCGTGATGATCTTGAGGCTGGTGAAGATTTTTTTATAATCAGACAGCCAGAAGATCTTATTCCAGTTAATCAACTTGATGCATCTGAACATAAGATAGTAGTTTTTGACGATATTCCGCTAAATAATACGGAGATGAATAAAATAAGATCATATTTTTCACTATCGCGAAATAAAAAGTGTAATTCTATTTATTTAGCTCAAGGTTTTTATAATGTTGACAGATTTATTAGGCGAAATACCGGTTGTTTTATATTATTTCCGGGATTGGACAATGTTGACGTCAGAAATATTGCGAACGAACAATGCGGTGACGTAACAAAAGATAAATTTATCGAACTTTATCATAAAGCTACAAAAGATAAATATAACTTCTTCTTATTTGATAAACTTACACATGATCCAACTAAAATGTTTCGCTGTTGTATTGACACTTACTTACAGTAAGGCGTTTCAATTTTATAAAATTTATATATATAATAATTATGGACAAACGAGCACAATATAGAAAACATATAGAAGATCTGAAAAAACTTGCTCAATCTCAAGCAGCATTTAAGCAGCGAGTACAACAAGCACGACGTGGACAAATAACTGCTGAAGAAACAACAGCTACGATTCTCAAACCAGTTACTGAAGCAATTCTTGGGAAACAACCTGAAACTAAACCACTATCAGAAGAAGAACTTAAGCAACTACAAGAAAAAGGTTTGGTTGGATTAGTTAAAGAACAACAAGAAGCAGCTGCTGTAAAAATTATTGCTAGATCTGATGAGGAAAAAAGAAAGTTAGCTGAGGCACTTGTAAAACATATTAATGATCCTGCTGCTAAACAAGCTGAACTAAACCAGCTGATCAATAATCCGTTTTATTTTGAAAGAAAATTAGCAGAACTAACTTCACATGAAATTAGTACTATATTAGGAAAAATATCAGAAAAAATAGAAGATATTGAAAAAGAGCAACAAAGAGTCGGTGATATTACTGTAAAGTTTTTAGAAGTTGGAGAGAAAAGACTTTTTTATATAAATAAAGCAAATAATAAGATAACTGATGATGAGTATGATGAATTTATAAATAAAGAAAATATAAAAAATATTGATGATATACATAAGTGGACTGATGCAGAATATCAAACATTAATCAATAAATTAGATGAAATAATAAGAGACGGAATTGTTGCTAAAGATGAAATAAATAGGGTTACAGAAATTGATGATATGAAACCACTTTATGATAGAATGAGACATAATATTATTGCTTTGACGTTTAAAATGACAGCGGAAGATTATAGAAAAAGAGAATATGGAAAAGGGTGGAATTTTAAAAGAAAATTTAAATTAGTCAATGATAATCGATTTAAAAATTATAAAAAACCTGTATTATCAAAAACTGGAGAAGGTGTAAAAATATTTACATCAACCTCTGAAATGATAGGTAGATTAATGCTATTAATATCATCAAAAGAAGCTGGTAATGTTAGTGCTGAAATTGATAATGAAATTGTTGATATACTTGATCATTTAAGATCAGAAAATTTATTAACATCTGACGAGTATGAAACTTTACACCACGACTTAATCTAGGTGATTTAATTTTATAAAAATATAATAAATAACAATGTCAGAAACACTATTGCTAGACTCGAGTCAAACGACAGAAAATAGCGCAAACTTTTCAGTAAATTACAATCCGCCAATACAACTTGATACTGAGAAACAATATGAAATTGGATTAATTTCCTGCACTTGCTGGAATTCCATAGCTAATGTGAAAACTGATGTTAATGATGAAATTTCATTTATTCCGGTTACAACATCTCCAATATCTCCTATAACAAGAAGATTAAAAATTCCACAAGGAGCTTATAACATTTCTGATCTAAACATAGCCATAAAAGAAATAATAACAAAAGCTGGTGGTGTGGCTGATAATTTCGAGTTGGCAGCGAATTATAACACGTTACGAGCTAGGATGACACTGAGAAATATAACTATCGGTTTTGAACCAAGAGAAAAAAGTATTTCACAACTGTTAGGATTTACTGGTAAAGTTTATAGTGCTCTTGATAAGGCTATTACATATGACGGTGAACTGCTAGTAAATATAACAGAAGTAAACACAATACTTGTTAATTGTTCTATTGCATCTGGATCTTACACGTCAAAAGGCAGTAAGGGACAAACAATTTACAGTTTCTCACCAGAAGTTCCGCCGGGATCTCTTATGCAAATTAATCCGAGGCATATTATCCATTATCCACTTATAGTTGAGAATCAAATCACAAGCATCACAATGCAATTAACAGACCAGTCGGGGAGACAAATAGATGTGAATAACGAAAATGTTACATATTATTTAGACCTACGTGTTACGTAGGCGCATTACATCGACTTCGTGATTGATAATAAAAATTATACAACCTCAGATATAATGAAACAGAGAAAAAAAATTTATCGAAGAAAAATAGTAGGAGGATTTTTTGGAAATATATTTACTAAAGTTATTGAAAATGTTCCTGGAATCGCGCGTAAAGTTGCACCAATTGCACTAGACGCAGGTAAAGCTTTTGCAACTGGGGCTGCATCTGCTGCTGGAACTGCGGTGGGACAAAAAATAGCTGATAAAATAAAAGGAGATCCACCGTCTGCATCTGATATAAAACAAGTTATATCAGAAATTGCTCCAACAAAAGAAATTCAACGTGCTATGATAACAACAACGAAAAAACTTTTATCACCGAAAGGCGAGCAGATTATACAAAAATTAATATCTAAAGTAACAGCGCCGAAATAAAATTTTATGTAATCTAATAAATAAAAAATGTCTGTTAAAAATTATCTCAATTTAACAGAACCTTATGAAACTGATAAAACTGTAACAGAATTTGAGTACGTCGAGTATCTTGATGAAAATTCTAATGAACCAAATAAAACTGGTATTAGAACATTTCATACTCGAGATGAAGATACATTTCTACTGCCTCATAAGGCAATGTTAGAAGTTCGCGGTCAGATTATGACAACAGCTAATCCACCTGCTGCAATTGCAGCTGGAGCAAAAGTAACTCTTATAAATAACGGCTGGTGTTTATTCAAAAGCGCCCGATATCAACTAGCTAATCAAACTATAGAAGATATTTCAAATCACTTACAAGTTACAAGTACAATCTTAAATATTATTTCGTTTTCCGATGATTACTCGAGATCAACTGCAACGAACATGATGTGGTTTAAAGATACTGGACAGGGTGTAGCCGAATCAATCGAATTTTTCTCGAAAGGTGTTTTGGTACACAGAGCTGAGGCCGCTGCAGATCTTCCAATTGTAAGAACTTTTCTTATTGTTAATGCAGATGCACTAGGTATAGCTGCACCAGCTGCAGGTGCTGACGCAGACGCTGTGAGACTCTCACTTACTGCAGCTTATAATAATATTGGAGTAACTCCACCAGGAGCAGCTGCAGATGCTGTCGCAATGTTAGATTTAATCAACAACACAATTGACGTAAAAAATCCACGTTATAATGAAGGTTTTGCTAGGCGAAGATCACTTACAGCAGGATCACGTCAAATTACAATGATGCTTCCGTTAAGTACAATATTTGGCTTTTGTCGTGATTATGATAAAGTATTTCGTGGAGTTAAGCATACACTTATTTTAGATCGGGCAGAACAAAACGACTGTCTGTTTAGGTTAGGTGGAGCTGATGTACAGTTTATCATAAACAAACTTGCGCTGTGGATGCCGCGTATAACTCCGTCAATCACAAAAGCGGCAGAATTAAATAGTATACTTGATAAATATACAAACAAAATTTATTTTAATCAGCATAAAATATATCAAACAGCGGTTCCAAATACTACCGACTTCACATGGCGAGTTACAACAACATCAAGCGAACAACTGCCGAGACAATTGTATGTCGTATTTCAACAGCAAGCGCGACGTGGTAACCAACAACAAAATAATGCAATATTTGACCACGCTAATGTTAGACGAATATATGCTAGACTAAATTCAAAGCAGTATCCAGAACGAGCGATAGAATGCAATTTTACAGATGACGCTAATAAAAATGTTACTCGACCGTACATGTACTTAATCGACGCAGCACAAAAATATCAAGATGTTGAAGATGGATCTCAAATATCAGTAGAGGAATTTCGTACACTTTATCCAATATTTTATTTTGATGTTAGCAAACATAGCGAGAGATTAGTTGATTCAACAGCTGATATTGAAATTACCTGGACATTAGGAGAAGTTCCAGCAGCGCAGTTGTACGTATACGCGTTAGTGATCAGCGACAAATTTGTTACGATAGATTCTGTTGGAGGTAAAACGACAATACAAGTTTAAAAATTACTAGTAATTTTGCAACTTTGAGTTTAATCTGCAATCGTTATATAAGATGACAAAATATATTGTAAAAGAAATATATTTGACTGATGGTCAAGTTAAAAAATTATCAGCTGCTATTGCAAAGCAGAGACAGGTATCATTAAAGATTAATCCAAGAGACTCCGTCTCTCACGCTAAAACGGGTACCTTAACAAAATTAATGTTAACCAAAAATCAAGCAAATAAATACGATCGCAAAAAACCTTTTGTTTTAAATTTAAGTGCCACACAAATGACAGCGATGGCAAACGACATCATAGTTAAAGGTGGTTTTCTTGGTCCGGCATTATCAGTACTAGCTGCAAAAATGTTACCGGTATTAGGTACATTAGGACTAGCAGCAGCGTCTGGCGCAATATCTGGCGCAACAAAAAAAGCTGTTGAGGGTAGTGGTATCATTCGTGGAAGTGGAATAAAAAAATTGTGAATCTTATGTAATTAATATATTATAATGCCTAATGCAACGCATCAACGAAAAAAAAAAATCACCAACACCAAAACCACCAACAACAAAATCGCCAACAGAAAAAAGAAAACAAAATCACCAAACACAATATGCAAATGCAATCAAACAAAACAAGGAGGAATTATTCCGTTCGCTCCACTTTTAGCAGGACTAGCTGGAAGTCTGCTGCCAAATCTGCTAGGAATCGGACGTGGTCTAACATTGCCGGGAACACGGTCACATCGCTAAGTAACTTTGATATACTTGATAAGTCAAAAGCAGTTCCTGGATTTCATGGAGTTTATTCTAAAGATGAACTCGCAGCAATAAAAACACCGTCAGCTGTAAGTTCATGTGTGATAAATATACAAGATTTCAATGACGGATCCGGTACGCATTGGGTAGCAGTTTATAATAACAATTATTTTGACTCGTTTGGACTTCCTCCAAGCGATGTAATAAAAAAATACATAAACAAAAAATATAAAAAAATATATTATTCGTCTAATCAACTTCAACCTATTGGAACTTCTGCTTGCGGATATTATTGTATAATGTTCATTAAACAGATGTCCCAGAGTGAGAACTCCGGTGAGAACTCCGGTGATAACTCCGGTGAGAACTTCGGAGATTCTAATTTTTTAAAGTTTATTTTGCAGTTTGATAAGAAACCTTCTCACGCTAATGATGAGATTGCAATAAATTTTTGTAAAGCTATCTAAAGCTTGCAATAAATTTTATCTAAACTTACAAATATATAATGTTAACATATTGTCTCAAATGTAAAACTAAAACAGAAAATAAGGATGAGATGACGGAAAAAACAAAAAATAATAAAATAATGATAAAAAGTATTTGTGCTGTTTGTGGTAGAAAGAAAAGTATATTTTTAAAGAAAACGTCGCAGGAGATTTCATCTCTGGCAACACCGTCGATGGGAGCTGGTTACCCTCATGATTTTGTTAGGGGGATTATTTTAGTAGACGACTAAAAATATAGAATGATATGCAAGTGCGATTCTGACAGAGATTTATGTCTAGAGCAAAATAAAATTGTCACATACTGTCAACGTTGTAATAACAGAGAAATAATTGGAACAGGTATAGATATACATAAATGTATTGGCAAATTACCAAAACCAAAAAGGAGGTTGGACATTGCCAGGTCATAAATACACTGGACCTTATAATCCTCTTGATAAACAACTAGATGAAAATGATAATCCACTGCCAGGACAGGAGCCTTATAATCAAGTTGATAGCATAGCAATGCGTCATGATATCTGTTACAGGGACAATGAGCAAGATAAGGCTGGCTGTGATAAAGTAATGTTGGACGAACTTCGTGATATGGAACCGACAAATCTACGAGAACGTTTTGATAAAAAGCTGGTACAGGGTTTTATTGGAGCAAAATATAAACTTGGACTCGGAAATGAATTATACGATGATCTAGCGTCTGAGCTACACAAACCTAAAAAAAAAAAAGTTTACAAGACGTAAAGTTGTCGCAAATGCCGTTGATGATATCTGGGCGATAGATTTAGTAGATATATCAAATCTAGCAGAATTTAACGTTGGATCTGATGGTGCTCCAAAGAAATATTTGTTTAATGTCATAGATATTTTTAGTAAATACGCGTTTAGTGTACCTGTTTCAGATAAGACAGGAACGTCGATAACTGATGCGTTAAAACAAATAATAACAAGTACAGAAAGAAAACCAAATAAAATCTGGACTGATCACGGAGCAGAATTTTTTAATAAAAAGTTTGAGCAGTTTCTAGAACAAAATAACATTAAAAATATGTTACAGGAAATGAGGGAAAAAGTGTTGTCGTCGAAAGATTTAATCGCACTCTAAACGAAAAAATACACAAATATTTGACAGCTAAAAATACTAATAAATATATTGACAATTTACAAAACATTGTTGACAAGTACAATAACACGAAACACCGAACCACTAAATTATCACCAAACAACGCAATTAAAAATCCAATTCTTGCAAATGAAAATATGTATCGCAGACATAAATTTAAAGTCGGTGATAAAGTTAGGATTTCTTTGACTAAAAAAACATTTGAAAAAGGATTTACTCCAAACTGGACTGAAGAAGTATTTGTAGTTGATAAAGTACTTTTAACAATACCTGTAACATACGCGCTAAAAGATCTGGCAGGGGAACCGATCATTGGTAGTTTTTACGAGCAGGAACTTCAGAAAACTGAGCAAGATGTTTTCGTTATCGAAAAAGTGATTAGGAGAAAAGGTGATAAAAGTTTAGTTAAGTGGCGTGGGTATAGCGATAAATTTAACAGCTGGGTACCAACTCGATCGATTTCATCGACTGCGATTTCATCTACTGCGATTCAATAATGTTATTATAAATTTGTTCGTATTTCACAAGCACAGATTTACATTTTATTGGTTTACATAATGAAATTAAATGCAATTTTCTTTCATCATCAACTGGCATTAAATTAAATATCTTAGCGAAAATAAAATCATATTTTATACTCCTTTGCTGGCCAGTTATTTTTAGATTTAAAAAAGGCCTGATAAGCTGCCAAAATATCTGTTGTTCGGCAACAGTAAAATTAAATTTTATTATTTTTTTGGTAATATGATACTTAACGTTGTATTGTCCAGTTGTTGGTCTGCTGTAATTTGTTCTGTCAACGACGGTGACTATTTCATTATCATCGTCAGACTCATTGTTGTATAAAATATCATCTTCGCTATAGCTAGAAGATTTGTCTATTTCATCTCTAGAAATGAAATCTCTAGCTATTGGTAAAATTACTTGTGGTTTTGTAGTGATTTTAACATTGTCTTCGATTGTATCTTCTTCATATAATATTTTAGTAAGTAGTTTCATCAAGTCCATATTATATAATATATTTTTTTATCTAATTTATTGTTATAAGATATGACTGACGAGGTAAAATATCATCAAAAAGTTAATGTATTAAACTATAACGAACTAGCTGAAGCAGTTCGAAAATGTCTGTCAGGTTATAGTGCATATTCCGTTGACGTTATTGTTACGCAAGGTGATTCTCATAAAATATTACTAACAGCAGCAGAAAAAAATAAACTTAATGAAAATGCTTTTATAACATTAAAATTTGATTGTGATGATATTATGGCATTTGCACATGGCTGTCTTACTAAGACAGAATTACGAAATATCATTAATCATCATATCTAAAAACAATCCTGGCATTGTATTCGATTGAAAAAGCTGATCCTGTTATTCTATCAGCAACAAATTTTACTACCCCAGGATTTATCTTATAGTGTTTTGCCGCAGATGAAATTGATTTAAATTTGATTTCCTCATCTGTTTTGAGATTCAACGAAACAACATGTTTTGCAGGATATCTAAAATTAATACCACCACCTCGTCCTTTTCTCACATTTTCCTGCTGGGTAACTATTTCCAAATTTTCTATTCGATTATCAGTTTTTACATTATTGATGTGATTAATCACAAGACCATCGGGTATAGGTCTGTTAAACGTCTCATAAACAAAACGGTGATTATAATAATTAACATTATCGGTTAGTGTTCCTCTGACATTTATACGTAAATATCTGCTATTACTCAAATTTCCAATAACTTTTTTTGTCCTTATATGTCGTATAATACCGCGATCGTTAGCCTCGTATAAATCAAAGACCGGGTGCGGCTGAAACTCGTTTTGTAAAGATAAGTTTTCAATATTGTCATCAATAATCGAGCCATTTATTTGATAGACTCTTTGTCCTTCTGGAATATCACCGCAGAATAAAGTATAAATAAAATCTTTTCTAAACATTTCCGTTCTCTCAGCATTATCTCCTTTTACGCTAATCGTATAACCCGCTGACGTTGATTTTCCAACAGATATTCTAGTTTTGTTGTTAATAACAGAACCTAATGCATTTCCAGCGTATAGGTTATACTTTGGGTGAACTTTATATTCCTCTTGCTTATATGCGCTTGTCATATTTGCTGTCATTATATTATAAGGATTTTTGTTATCTCTAATTGTTTTTCAAATCTAGCGCATGCGCTGTCATCAATCAAACAATCAATTAGATATTATATATAGTATAACAATGCTAAAATTGCGTGATACAGCCAAAAAGAGCCTTATGGGAGAACCTGATAAAATAGCGACTGCCTTTACAGGATTCGACAACAGTTATCGGTTTGATAAACAAATCTTACTGATAAATTTTACTGCAACAAATCTTTACCACCTGCTAGAGCCAACTGTAAAACGTGAACTTGAAAAACATAAGGGTCTAAGAATATTAGTACAATATCATGTTATATTTTCAAAGATACTCGTGAAAGAGAAATCAACTGACAAGGAAATCATAGACCCCTACATTAACGCAAAATCAAGGCGTGTTTTGCTCGGGACTGATCTTTTGTCACTAGCTAATGAAATACACCAAGAAATCTGGAAAAAGATAGAAGAATACACCGAATCAGGTTCGGGTTGGAAGTTTGAAATGATCAAAGAAATTTTGTTTCACACAATGAAATATGACGCATTACGCGGTAGTTTGTATATTGACCTACCACCAAAAATAAAAAATAAAAAATGCTGTATAAACGTGAAAAATGTTGATAACAAATGTTTTCAGTGGGCTGTTCTTTCCGCACTATTTCCAGCAGAAAAACACGCTGATCGTGTTGAGAAGTATATTAGTCACGTGTCAAGATTAAATTTTAAAGATATTGACTTTCCAGTGGTAGAAAATCAAATACCAAAGTTTGAAAAACAAAATAATATTTCGATTAACGTTTTCGGACTAGATGAAAAAGAAAACGTATATCCGAGATATATTTCAGAAAAAGCTTCACAATCAACTATAAATTTACTGTTTTATAAAAATCATTATGTTTGGATTAAAAACTTTAACGGACTAGTTGGTAGACAGTATAATAAGGATAAGAACAAAAAATTCTTTTGTTATCGCTGCTTGCACGGTTGTATTAACAGTGAAATATTACAAAAGCATTTGCAGTACTGTAGTGATGTACAACGAATAACAATGCCATCTAAAAAAGATAATGTGTTACAGTTTGTCCATCATAATCATAAATTAAAAATTCCTTTCGTCATATACGCTGATTTCGAATGCTTACTTCAACCTGTACTTAGCGTAGAAAATAATCCTAATCAATCAAGTACAAGGAAAACTCAAAATCATGTTCCGTGCGGAGTAGCGTATAAGATAGTTTGTTGTACTGATTCGAGATTATCTAAACCAATTAAATTATATCGCGGTAAAAATCCAGCTATCTGGCTTCTCAAGCAGTTGATCAGCGAAGTTGATAATATATTTGCTCGTTTGAAAAGAGTAACTCCAATGATGAAATTAACACCTCAGCAAGAATCTGATCACGAGCAAGCGGAAATTTGTTATATTTGTGAAAAAGCTTTTGACCCTGACAACGTCAGGAACAATAAAGTACATGACCATTGTCATTTGACCGGACAGTACCGTGGAGCGGCTCATGATCAATGTAATTTAAAATTTCATGCTCCAGATTTTATTCCAGTTATTCTTCACAACTTTCGAGGATATGATAGTCATATTATAGTAGAAGCTTTTGGTGATTCTGACATAAAATCTCGTCTAAAACTTGATAACGTCATCAAATGCATTCCAAATAATTTTGAAAAGTATATGTCAGTTACGCTAGGTAAGTTGCGTTTCATTGACAGCCTGCAGTTTATGTCAGCATCATTAGATGATCTTGTCAAAGGTTGTAGTAAGTTTGATAACCTACGAGACTGTTTTGGAGATAAATTTAATCTACTGACCAAAAAAGGAGTATTTCCATACGAATATCTCGACGACTGGAGTAAATTTGATGAAACATCTTTACCTGACAAAGACAAATTTTATTCGCAACTTAAAAATGAAAATATAACCGATGACGAGTACAAGTACGCACAAAATATCTGGAAAGAATTTGATTGTGAGACGTTTGGTGATTATCATGATTTATACTTGAAAACTGATGTGTTATTATTAGCAGATGTTTTTGAAAGCTTTCGAGAAGTAAGTTATAATAATTACGGACTAGATCCTTGCTGGTATTATTCTGCCCCGGGGTTGTCTTGGGACGCTCTGCTAAAGTTTAGCAAGGTAATGTTAGAATTACTGACTGACGTTGATATGTTCAATTTTATCGAAAAAGGTATCAGAGGTGGTATTAGCGTGATAACGAAGAAATATGCTGAAGCAAACAACAAATATTTAAAAGAGTATAATCCTAAGCTTCCTTCGAAGTATATAGTTTATCTAGATTGTAATAACTTGTACGGTTATTCTATGGCAGAACCAATGCCTTTTGGTGGATTTCATTGGATCACGGCTGATCGATTTCTATCAGAGACAGAAAAAAAGATACCCGACGATGTTTCGTACTTCGTTGAAGTTGATCTCGATTATCCTATTTCGCTACACAAATTGCATAACGATTATCCTTTCTGCGCAGAATCGATGGTCATAGATTATAGTTTATTATCTGCAAAACAACAGGCATCAGCATCACCAAGACAAAATTCTATGGTCAAAAAGCTAGTACCAAATTTACTCGATAAGAAAAATTATGTTTTGCATTACAAAGTTTTAAAACAAGCAGTCGATGCCGGCCTTGTGCTGAGAAAAGTTCATCGTGTACTAAAATTTAAACAATCACCTTGGATGAAAGGTTATATTAACTCAAACACTTCAAGAAGAGCTGCAGCAAAAACTGATTTTGAAAAAAACTTCTTTAAGCTCATGAACAATTCCGTTTTTGGTAAGACGATGGAAAATATTAGGAAACGTAAAAATATTGAGCTAGTTAATGATGTCAATCGCAGAAACAAACTTGTGTCAGACGATGATTTTGTCAGTATGAAAATTTTTAATGAAAATCTTGTCGTGATACAAAGAAGAAAAACAAATCTAAAACTAAACAAGCCGATTTATGTTGGAGCTTCAGTGTTAGATTTATCAAAGTGGCTGATGTATGATTTTCATTATAATTTTGTTAAAAATCAATGGCCGGCTAGTAGACTGTTGTTTACTGATACCGATTCGCTAGTATATGAAATTGAATGTGAGGACGTCTATCAGGATATGTATGATAATCGACATCTGTTTGATCTTTCCGATTACCCACGTGACAGTAAATTTCATGACGATATAAATAAAAAGGTTATTGGTAAATTCAAAGATGAAATGAACTCGAACATCATCAAATCCTTTATCGGATTGCGCAGTAAAATGTACGCCGTATTACTAGATAATAATAAAATAACGAAAAAAGCAAAAGGTTGCCTCGCGATTTTGTTAAAAAGTTTATGAAATTTGATGATTACAAGTACGCACTCGACGCTGATGGCGCTCGCGGCGGTGTTAGTTTTATAAGATCAATGGCTATTCGAACGAATCATCATAAGCTTGAAACAGATGTCATTATCAAACGCGGATTGTGTAATTTTGATGACAAACGTTATTGTGAAAATGGGGTAGATACATTTGCATTTGGGTATTGTTATGATGATAGATCTATACTTGACATTATTTTTTCCAACTGAAATTTTATCTAAACTTATAAAATAATGTTTGAAAATTTGATAATGACAAATAGCTACAATAGCAAGATCAAATATCTAATGATGGACGGCAAACAATTGACAGTTGAAATTAACAATGAAACATCAGGTATATGTTTTAGTGGAACTCATGACAAGCTAAAACTTTCGCTTATCAGATCTGATGACAGCGAGTATTTCAATTACCTCGAACAATTGTATCAAAGGTTGCTAGCGGAATTTAAAAACTTTCATAATCCAATCAGCCAACAAAAATATACGAAACTTACAATTGATCTTGATACATCAAAAATATATTTTATCGATAAAAAATATCCTCTTAACAAACCTCAAATAAAAGATTTGTTTGAGTCCCGTCGATGTGTGAGCGGTAAAGTAAAATTTAGTCTCTATAATCGTGATAATGAAATATTTTTAATTTCAACAGTAGAAAAATTAATTATTGGTAATGAGATATAGATAATATCACTTACCTTTCTCGCTTTGTGAATATCCGCCCAAACGTTATGCGTTTTCGTTCAAGTGTAATAATTTCCGCATGATCTTTCGTACTGGTCAAACTCCAGACCTGCGGTCTTCAAACTGATTTATAAAGCGCGTTTTGCCTTTTATATACTTGCACTCAATCTAGTTCGAGAATATTCTACGCATGCGCATTACGTACTGAAAAATTACACAATGTCTGTTACTCATGCAATAGTTATTCTTGTATGTTACCTGTGTACCTGACTTCCTTATTAGGTAAACAAGTGCTATATCTTCTACTGTTATGCTTGATAAGTTACCTGTGTACCTGACTTCGCTAGGTAAACAAGTGCTGTATATATACCTTATTAGGTAACGTAGTTAAAGTTTATGTGTAGAGGGGAGGGGGTAGTAAAGGGGTGGGAGTAGTAGTAAAGATAAACCAGGTTGAGGGGAAGGGGGTGGGGAGGGAGGTGGGTGTGGTTTGGGTGGGTTGGGCTAGAAACCTGGTTTATCTTTACTACTATTGATGTGCAAGAAGCAATCTTTTGTACCAACTTCTGATTTCTGCATCGGTGTCTCGATGTTTATTTTCCTGATGAATATAATGTATAATTGCCAAATGTATCATGTGACCAAACCAATGTACACTTGTACGAAATTATTTATAAAGAACTTAACATTTAAAGAATTCTATCCTATTTATAATTTTTAGATACGGATTCAAGTGATTGATGATAGTGTTGCCGTACTTGGCCAAGAAAAATGAGTTCCCCCTTAAACGGTGACTGTCCTACTATCCATGCGATGTCACCTGGGCGTGTGGAAGGTAGCTGGTGACAATCATGTTTCTTTGTACCACGGATAGCATTCCAATAGCAAGAATGAGGTCTGCCGATTCTTCTATTATGTCCATTCAGCCAAGTCTGATGTTGAAATAGTGGGCATGAATGAGATGTCATCAAGTTCTTTTCTAGTTAAGGAATATTAAACACCCCATCATATGACGCTCTGTATGGAAAGTTGGTTGCGATTGACGAAGATGAAGCCACTTTTTGACCCAATTTGTTATTTCTGTATCGATGTTTATTATCCTGATAAAGGATGTGTATTTGTGAAAGGAATCACGACAGAAACAAACTGCTCCTATGCAAAATTTTGTTTATAAAGAACTAACATTTAAAGAGATTCAGTCTATTTATAATCTTAAAATATGACAGATTATTGTGATTGATAGTTTTCTCATGCGTGTCCAAGAAAATTGGATCCTTTGAAAATTTGTCCAACTACCCATGCAATGATGTCCCCATGGCGTGTGGAAGTTAGCTGGTGGCAATACTGATGTTTCTTTGTCCGACGGATAACATTCAAAGAGCAACCACAGTCTCCTTCCTCCTGATTTTTGTTCAGCCAAGTTCGATGTGCAAGTATTGAACATAAATATGGGAAATTTTCACTAGAGAGAGGATAGAAACTACGTGATCATGGAGATGTTTTAATTGACGAGAGTATTAAATTTCATTAAAATATTGCCGTCTATTTTAGGAATAATTTTGCATGGGTTCATCACTGCTGTTATAGAATCCATTTGTACACAGGTTTTCTGTGGCACGTAATAATGGGCATTTTCGTATTTGATTGCAAGCACGATTTCTCCTATATCCACAAAAAAGAATTTTGGAGAGAATGTGAGAAATAGGTGAAGATTCTTGAAGACGATATTTAAAAAAATTATTTGGCGGAGGAAAAATTTACATTTGGTGAAAAATTTAAATACATTATTGTTACTGAACACAACGGGGCATGAAGTGGCCGAGCGGTCTGAAGTGCTTGCTTTTGCCAATCATTTCCATCGTGGGTTCGAATCTCAGGCCCAGCTTGTGTTTTATGTGTGTAAACGTGATAGTAGCTTCACGTGGGTTGGTGGTTATGCAAGAGAAAGTAAAAATTCTGAAATTCAGTCCCTCAGCAACCTTTTTCTTGTGTCCAGTAAATGTTTTTTTTTTTTTTGTTTTTTTGTAGTGCTCTACTTTTTCCATTTGCATGGTTATTCTTCTTTCTCTAATATATATATATATATATATATATATATATATATATATATATATATATATATATATAAGAAAGTTTGTTATCATAATCTTCTCGTTTATTGCTATGAGAAGGAAATACTCATAACTTAAGAAATGTCTTTGTCCATGGTTAGAGAGAAAGAGAGTGAAGAAGGTTCGGGCTCTCTTAAAGAAGGAGGTGGCACTCATAACCGTGTAGATACGACTACATCTTTGGGGACTTGGCAATGCGGAGGTACGGTATCGACTGCAAGAAAAGACGGATGGATTCTTCTGATTCTTTTGACGGAACGAATTTTAATTAAATAATTGTTATATATAGGTGTATAATATTACATTCTAGAGATACATCCTATAAAGCTTTTATACTTAAAATATACGAAATATACTTTTGCTTAGAGCTTACCAACTTCATACATTTGTATAATTTTAGAACATAATACAGATAATTAAATCTAGACTAAATTCATGATAGCCAAAGAGTATGAAATTCAATAGTTGCGATTAATGCAGCAATCATTTTGAAGAAATGTAGTTTACTAAATTTAAAATACAATACTAATTTGAAATAGGCTACTAACATTATTCTTTATTACGTAAAGAATATTTTATTTCCAAATTAGATCTTAACATGAAGTTGGTAGCGAATTCGTCTTTTCCAATAATAATTGCCATAAATACAAATGAATATAAATTCTTTAAAATAATTGAACATTTCATTGCGTTATAATATAAGACAAAAAGAACTCACAAGAATGTTGCAAAAATACGAATTGACACACCGACACAGTCACCACCATCACCACCTATACTGGAAACACCCGTCTCCTTCTCGATACTTAGTAGTGAAGAGGATAGTATGGAAGCTGAAGACTTCCCAATCATTACATTGACACCAATATCAATACCTGCAGTAACAACCCAAACAGTTATACCCATACAGGTGAAAAACAAGTAAAGGAAAGCAACCACCCCTATTCTAAAAAAAAAAAAAAAAAAAAAAAAACAAGAAAAAGCACAATGTGGCTACTGATTTTAATTTCAAACACAATGAGGATACACATCAAACAAGAAAAATCAAACAAATCATAAGGGAGATGAGAAATGATAAACCACTCCTCCCCCGCTTTACAAAGAAAACCAAATGCACACAGAAAACCAACCAGAACCAAAGGACACTCTCAAGAACCAACAACACTAATGTAACCAGATGAACACCAAGCAGACACTCAGAACAACACAGAACCAGTAGAATAGAAAACACCAACAAGCCCAAAGAAACAAGAGGGCAACAAGGGAAATAAAACCCCCCAAACAAGACAGAAATGTGCAAAGCCCCCCCCCCAACCTGTAGCTACACCCTATCTAATATGAATAGATAAATATGACAATATTTATTAATGAAAAAAAATCTATCTCTAAATGCAAAAATGCAGGAAACTCTTAAAATCTTGCATAGAATATTAGAATGCAAAATTCTAAAACCTCAGAGAAATTCTAAAAAACAAAATAATTACACAATTAGGTTCTTTTGATGAAAAGCTACTATTATACACTAATGGGATAAATGATAGAAAACTTTATAAAGAAATATTGACTTTTTAATGTTAGCGATAGAAACAAGGAGAAAAAATATTTGGATAACAGAAATAAATAATTAAGCCTAACCCATTACAGACCTGTTCTAGAATAGCCAAGAACTAGCTAAACAGCACTAGAAAAAAAATTTTGTACACCCCTAGCAGTTACCCTAATTACAAAAAAAAGGATAGACATCACAACTTTAAACATGTTTTCGATCACGTCCTCGCGCGATGAGATTTCAATCCGTTTTTCTATTTTACAAAGCAGGAACAGAACCCTACTAACAGATATACAACTAGATTGCACTCGAAAAAGAATCTATAAGAGGGTATTGCAACTGTAAGACAATAAATCTATAAGAATGCCTGATATATTTCCGTTTAACAATTTTAGACTTTTATGCATTCTTTTATACTGAATTAATACACAATAACAAAAGCAGGGCTCTATAAACAGGAATGCAGCAAGACCGCACTCGAATGAGAACCTGTTAATGAGGGCTGTGCAATTGAAACGAATTAAGCTAACTACAATCGATAAACAAATTTGGAACATATTTAATCTATACATATCATCAGGAGCAGAGCTCTATATACAGGAATGCAGCTAGACTGCACTCAAAAGAGAGCCTGTAGAGGAGGGCTTTGAAACTGAAAAGAAGCAAAACGATTTATTTTTTTCAAATTGATAATTAAAATATATAGCTAAAAGAAAGAACAACTCCGCGTACAAAACATATCTCTTTTACTTTTGAAACCTCAAACACACTCTGAACCAATCCTGCAGGTCACACTTGATATGATTCTGGTCAGCAACCACCGATCCCCTTGACTGGTAAGATGAACACCATCATCAGTCGCCGGAAACCCTCAGTCTTGCAAAAGAACTTATTTTCGGTAAATGCAAACACTGCTCAATTCCAAATTAACATATGTAGCCACACGAGAATACTGATTAGAAGTTAGTCCTCTGGGACGGGTTCGTGGGAGAATAGATCCCACACAAACGTATGCAACTCCAACTTGTACAAGACGATCACATAATTGAATTAAATAATTTATAACTTGGTAAGGAGTTAACTCCCAATGTCGTTTACTCCTAAAACTAAAAATACCACGTCCGGCATTGGAACTAGGCGAGGCAATCTATCCAGAAAATTACAAATATGCCCTCCAGGGCGCCCATCAAACCTGAAAGTTAATCCAGGTGATACATTACAAAGAGCAGGCAATCCGACATGCCTCCGAAGACGAGCAACTAGGCTATCACCACACAAAGAAGATGCATACTCAAGTATTTAACTCCCAATGCAAAATGTGATGAACTATATGAACGTACCAAACTTAACAGTTTATTGGTGTGGTCCCTCTCAGGTTTAGCATCATATGATGGACCCCCTAGTGTCAAAAGGTAAAAAGTTTTTTTTATGTATTCATGTTATTTATCCATATGTATGTGCGTCTTGTGTTATTTTATTTTTATTTGAATTTCGATTTTTATTAAATTTTGAGTTAGGGTATGTACACCATCCAAATCTGTTATTTCCTCAACTTGTTAATTTATTTAGAGTTGTTTTCTTAGTATCTTTTTATTACAGAGAAATAGATTTTTACTTTTTATACTAGTCTAACATTAGCCTTATAAAGCAGCATAACTTTATGCATGCGTTCAACTCAAATCACCTCATGGCGCACGTGCACAACCTGCGCTCTCAACAGTGAGCACCATGTGCACGTGCTGCAGGTTTACACTATTTTAGATAATTCCACATTATAGATAGTTCATTAAGTATTAATTATTTACGAAAATTGTCAAAACAAATAAAAAGCATCTAATTGCTTAACGTTTAGTTTAACATTTCATTTTGTGAATAATTAATAACGTTAATATTTTCCAATAAATATAGTCACATCCATTTACCTTACAATTTTTTTTAAGAAATACATATGTAATCCTTTAATTTCATCTCAAATTCTATGCACTTATTTTTATAGTAAATTTAAACAGCTATAGAGAAGATCGTAAAAAGACGAGATAAGCCGTCAGAAAATTCTAGAAACTGTCTGTTGGTCCATAGTCATTATTATAAGTATTGATCTTGGTATATTTATCATTATATCTCAATTCTGAATTCTGAACTTAACATATGGATGTTTTCTTTCACGTCCGCACAAAATAAGATTTCAATCCCTTCCAAGATATTCAGAAAAAAACAGCGAACAGAGCAGCAAGCAACACGTCAATGGAGCTAGCGACGGAAGTATTTATTCCTGCCCAGGCGTTTAATGCGATCAAAGGACTTGGACTTCGCATCGCAACAGGCTGGAGTTTAAGAGCACAGCAAAAACGCACGACGTTGCTCTTAATATGGGAAGAAAAAAAAAAACTGAAACAAAGGGCCGGAGACAGAAAAGGCGAGAAACAGCGCAGACAGAGGGAGCAAGCAACGCAGACCCGGTCAGAAAGCAGCCCACCTAAGTCTCATCACGAAGAAAATAAACACCAGCAGTCGATCAAGGCAAATACTGAACAACAAGAGGTCCGGCCATTGATCGAAACTGCCCAGGCATCGTTGGACCATGCTCCGACAGCACCTGAACCACGAAAACAGGTGCCACAAAGAAAACAGGAGACTTATGCGAGCAAAGTAGCCCAGTCAACTAAAGAAACAACATCTGCATGGCAGAAGGTTAGACGTAGGTCTCCAAGTACAAACAGTGGCGGCGGATCTACAGGTTTCCTCATCTGATAGTGAAGAAAACGAGGAAACAGCAGACAGGGCTACATCGGAAACTAACGAAGTGGAAACGGACCGATAGAGGGAAGCCTTCAAGGACATGCTCATCGAAGCAACGCTGGACGATGAGAAAAAAGCTGGAAACTTCGTCAGCGCTGTAAAATACCTGGCATGGAGATCGCTGGATACCTATAAACCACGACCCACCCAACGGCACTTCGGAGCACGAATTTTATCATCTTACTACCGCGAGGCTTACGAGACTCGAAACATACGCCTCCTAGTGGATTCCGCCAAATACTTGTGTCAACTCCACGGGTTTAAGGCATTCCCAGGAAGGACCTACGGACACCTCAAGACCTTAAGCGACTGGAAAAACGCCAAGGGACCTTTGGAGACGTGCCATAAAAGCCCTTTTCAGGGCTCAGATTGCCTTATTATCAAAGGGTATCTAATTTGGCTTAGATAAAACTCATTAACCAAATTTGATCCTTTGGTGGCCGTTCAAAATTAATTTATCCAGTACTCAAAACCAAACATTGACGTACAAAATAACACAATGTCGCTTAGACATTAACATTGCTAAATTGATAGGGACAAGTATTATGTACACTTTGTACTAAAACAATTTTGGAAAATACTGTAGCTTTAGTAGAATTTGGTCAATTGCACAGGTGGCTAACACATTATTGGTAATAGGGTGTCCACTAGTACAACTGGACTTAATATGACATACGTGCGGCTCGGCGTTTGCGTTTGGCGCCCCCCACCCCGAATCCCTTTCCGCCTTTCCACCACCCCTAATTAAAAAGTGCGGCCATCGCACATTAAAGCGGTGTTGTAGCGTTTCCATTCCTACAACACCGACATATTAAAAAGCCCGGCCATCGGGCATTAATTAGTCGCAAAAGCACCCAAGTAAGTGCGTAAGCGACTTTAATTCTTAATAAGAATTCAGATTTAAAAGTACATATAACCTAGACCTAATTAGGTGCCATGGCGCCTCCAAGTTAAAACTTAAAAAAAGACCCGCATAACACCACATCGCCAAATAGATAGAAAAAGATTAAATAACATCTTAAATATACAATAATTAATTAAACAACATAATTTATAAAGCGGTAAGGTGCAATAATAACATATTATAATTGGACAACAACATGCCAAGGCATATAGAACAACTAAGACAAAAACAACAAAACGCAAAACATGCATACACGAAACAAAAACATACGCAGATAGATATTATTTTTATTTTTATATTTCGGTGTATTAAAAGGGGAAATCATTCAAAAGTTTTATTAGTTTAAAAATTAGATATGGACAATTACTATAATCGATATGATCTAGATAGTGCCGTCCTAACATACCAAGGGAGCTTTTACAACATAACATTCACCACTGACACCATAAAGGACAAAACTGACTCGGGCAGAGTCACTTCGAGAAAATAATCTCCTTTTTAATAAAATAACAGGAAAAGAAACCAGCCCTGGAACTAAATAGTTCCTATGGAAGGGAGAATGATCCTAAGTTCAAGCAAGGGAGAATAGAAATCGGGCCTACTGCCAGCCCAGGCACAGAGGAAGAAGTATATTCTTACCAAACTTTTCGGGATAAGAAAACTAGTGAATATGGCGAACAAAACACAGAATAACCCTACGAAATTACTAATATTTTTCTTCTATTTTTATTTATTAAATATAAACATTATAAAACAACTGGGTAGAAACGGGGGACAAACACTAAACATATTTTGGAAAACATAGGGTGTCACTGCTAAGTTTTAACCAGCGATATATGCTGGGACGGGGTTAAGTGGTGTCAACAAAAGCAAAGGTATGAACTTTACCGTAAAAAATCTTTAACATTAAAAAGTCTCTATTCTTTAAAGAAATTTACAAACACAAACGATTCTTACTTGTAAGAAAAGACGGACGGAGTCTTCTGATTCTTTTGACGGAACAAACTGATTCACGCAAGCCCACTTCTCTATTTATACCATTCGAACGTATGCTCCTGGCCAAATTTGGAATAATGTTAGGCTTGTGTGCGTCCGTCTCGAATCAGGAGGCTCCCGTCTATTCCTACTGATACTGTGTTACGTCACGAGACAGACGATTTTGCCACATCAGCTTATTTATTTCGAGAAACGACGAGTCTTGTAGCTCACTCGGCAAAAGAAAAAATTTAGAAATCTGGTCTTTCAGTACTGGCACATCTTACGAGTGCAAATTTTGCTGACTTGTTATATAAGAAAAATATATATAGTAGAGGGAGGGGGTAAGGGCGCAATCTTTATTAAAAGAGTATATAGATGTAATACGAAAATAAATAATATTACTCTGAAAATATTTTAGTGCAAATTACTTTCAATATGATTTAATGAAAAATATAAAATTTCAATCTTATTACTTTTACTCAAAAATTGTCCTTATATATATATATATATATATATATATATATATATATATATATATATATATATATATATATATATATGTGCATGTTACTTAAACATTCATTACACGTTTAATACAGTAATTATTTTCATTATTTATTTGGCAATATTTACATTCTATTATCGTTTTCAATGATTATTTTTCTCATGTCTCCCAATAAAAGCGATACATAAATTATGAGACAAATATTTAACAATTTACTGCATTAACACCTTTGTTATTACTCTTTGTAGATGTGTACATTATACAACTACTACATTATTTTTCTTTCTGATATGCCAACAAAATGAGGTCATACTTATTACATCACTGCACACATGCTTAATTTCGCATATGGACATCTGTGCCTAATTAAAATTTGTAAGTGTGATTTGGAATAATAGTACGAATCATTCAATGAGATGTTTGTATAGTTGACATTTGTCATGAAACGTTTTCCGTGTACAAGCAATATATGTTTAAAAAGTTTCTGACATGACAGAACTTGTTTCTCCTTTTTAAATGGGTAAGGTTTTGTGCTTCATTGTTAGGTATATGATTTAAGTTGCAACAAAGGAGATTGATCACGGTATCACTTGTTTTGGTTTATTTTACCAAGAATGAATTCTATTTTTGAAACTTGAGAACTGGGCAGCTGATTACACTTAATCTTTATCCACCAATAAAAGTAGTAATGACTCACTTTTGAAACAGTTCCAGAGATAAATTTTGTTCAAACATGTATTTGTTGGTAAAATTCAATGCATTATGTTAGTTTGCAACCATCTCAGTTTAGGACTCTTATTAATTATAAAGGCAAGAATAAGTATTCCTTCAGTCGCTCTCATGAATAAACTCGTACTCTTGATTCCATTTCAATATTGATGTTGTCCTAGAAGTATAAGTTTTTAGTTTTTGATGTATGCTTTACAGCCCTTTTTTCCTAAACGAACGTCATTAACATACAACATTTACATTCACTGTTGATCGGGGAGCTTTATATCTTACTCTTACCATCTTATCGTTTTACTTTTAACTGTTTGGGTGTTTTTTATAGCTGGTCGATACGAAACCTTTTATCACTTTTAAATGATCCTACATGTAACTTTTGTATAGCGCTAAAAAGCCTAACAGTGCTGGTGCGTCGTTAAAATACAATCTTACAATCCTTAATGAGAAAAATTGCGACCCTCTTTTTCGTTAATGAGCAGAATTACAGCTTTATGTAAAAATGGGCCATATATATTTGAATTAATATTTATATGAAATTTGTTGGAAAAAAACTGAATAATGAGCATGCCTTGAAACTCTAGGATGTTGACATGCAGTTCAAACTTGTTACAGAAATCATCGATATTAATCCATAAACCGTTTTCATTAACAAAATTGTTTACATGCAAAATTCCATTTTTCACTCAGTTCATGTACATAACGCTAGAATCTCCAACGTATATTAGGATTCATCCATATTAGAGTTTTAAGAAAATCGTCAAAATTCTCTACAGTAAATTTACTCCGTAATTAAGTATATGCCTATGCTGCAAATGCATCAGTCCAAAATGCATTCAAAGTATTTCTTACCTTTGTCATAAAACTTAGATAAACTAGGTGAGTAATCTTCGAGCCAAGGTTTTCATAACTATAGTGGCCAGTAATTCTCATGAGAAAGAACAAGATGGTAAATGAATGAGTACAATATAATAACTTGGAAAAAGAAAAAACGAAATGAACAATTCATCCAGATGAGAAGAAGTATAACTGAAATGAATCCAGATTCAAAACGTGAAAATGGAGAGCAAGAAACGTAACAAATAGTGATATATCATGTTTGGATTTTGTGCAATCAACGAAATGAACGAGTAAGTAATGGTGATAAAGATGTTTGGGTTTTGTGCAATTTTTGAAATCAATAACTAGCAGCGATAGTGTTTTGATTTTCTGAGATCGTTTAAATCAGCAAGTAGTAAAAATTTTCAAACGACTGAAGCGCTTTATTCTTATAATGATGTGCAGAAGATTATCTTCGTTTTTAAAACAAATGATTGAAAAAGGTTACTACGGGTATTCCATGTATTTTTCAATCTTGAGCACTGTATTAGGTATTCCATGTATTTTTCAATCTTGAGCACTGTATTAATTTCACAATACTAATCGATTCGTGCAGCTAACATTTTGTTTCATGTCTGAGATCATTTCAGTCAAAATCTAATGCTGTCATTTCGCTTTTTGTACATAGGGCTAGAATTTTCATTAAGTTATTACGAACCAATAATGCCCATCAAACATCGCCTAAAAGCAACATAACCCTACCCTACATGCAGAAATGTAAGTACCTGTAAAAAATGTCCTCTTTGTTTAAATAAAAAAAAAAAATTAGAAAAACTGAGACCCACAAAAACCAAAGAATTTACATCAAACTAGTAGTGCTTCACTTCAAGGAAAGCCTTTGTAAAAAATCAACTTTGCCTTTGGAAAACTGGTAGTATCAGAATTACTTCACACTATACCGGTACAACACAAGTATATTATTAGTGTCACAATACCGGTGTTATTAGTGTCACTAGACACAGTATGTAATGTGGCGAATTTTGAAGACTTATTGAAACTTGATGTTGAATAAATTGTGCATTGAAGTTATTATAGTCAAGCCGGAAAAGTCTTGAAAAAGTTCACTGATATTTCTCTTATTTAACCTCTGAAACATAAAAGGGTCTACGTTTAAGCTTCAGTGGAATTGACCGAGTCATCGTAACGGTATAGAGACAGTACATAGAATTACCGACCGTATCGGTTGGAGGAGACTTTATGTCAAATAATTGATCTTCAGAGGAAAGATAATTGCAGCATATGTTAGGCTGTTAAAATCAGATGAAAGACAAGATTATTTTGGGGGAAGGTTTAGGAACAGTTGTTTCCGATTGGTCAGAAACATTAAGGTGTACACTTTGGGAGACTGAGAATTTATAGGAACAACTTAAGACACATTTCTTCAGTCCGATTTTGCCTTGTGAGAAAACAAAAGGTCCGGCTCCTTGGGAAGCTTGAGAATAGTGTTTTCCCTCGTAGAAAGGCCAGATAGCGGTCTTGAAAAGGGAAGGACAGGCTATAGTGCTAGGACGCACGGTTTGTGTGGAAAGAAACGGCATTAAGGGAACAGTTTTATAACTCTTCCGAGAGAAAAGGAAAACCCGATGAGTCAGAGGGAAATCCGCATCTAAGAGAGGTCGGAAGAATCAGGGTCAGAAAGGGGACCGAAGCTTACACATTAGACGTGGGAATACAAGACGAGAGGAGATAGACGCCAGGTTTTGCTCTCAAGCGTAGAATTGTACTCTCTAATTCACTACTCGTAACACGATGTAAATTGAACACTGCGACTAAATTCTATCAGTGTAAATCTGTTGGATTGAAAGTGAAATTTTGGTTATGTATTAACTGATTAAGTTTATTTTAGTAAATCTGTCGGGTTGAAAAGTGAAATTTTGGTTATGTATTGATTAAATTTATTTTTATTGGTAAAGGGGGCTCGTAGTTGTTTATTTCTTTCAATAGCCTTGCTCAGTTATCTATTGACGTTCCATCTATCCGTCCACACTGGGCAATAACACCGTGGGAGGTCACCCCCTAGTTAACGATCTCCAAATCAATTAAGGAGGCTTTATTGTTTTAAACCCCCCGTTACACAGAACCTGTACGACACAGTATGCTAATAGTTAGTCTCTTCAAAATATTTCTGTGTATCACCATATACTATTAGTGTTACATAACACAATAACAGTACGACATAGTACTAGTGTCACAATACCGGCACAATACAGTATACTGTTTGTGTCGCTTCACATAGTACTATTAGCGAGACGCTTCAAAGAAACCCTGTGCAATACGGTATATTGGTAATGTCACTTAAGTCTCCCTGTGCAACGGAGTATACTAGTGTGTTGTTTAGAAGAATGCAACACAGAATACAAGCATTGTCACTTTAAAGAATGCGTGTGGAGCGCGTAGTAACGTTTAAAATTAAAATCAACACAATATAAAAATGACAATTGAAGTTGTACATTCTAAATATAGAAACATAAAATTATTATACTTAAAGTTTACCAGCTTCATACAAAATTTGAAATTTGTGCCTATTAAACTTGAACATGAATAATGAAATATAGAATGAGTTAAGGGTAGATAAAATTGAAATGTAGAAAGAATTCAATAATTGTAACTTAAATCTAACAAATTATTGAATGTTGGGCCTTAAGTACAGAAATATAATGTTCTTGTGGCTTAAAGATTTCTAAATTAATTATCTAAGAGCCTGAAATTGGCAGGAAGTCATTTTAACAGTAGTCAGACTACCAGTACAATGCATATAAAATCATAACGTTCAAACAGTCCAACCCCCCCCCCCCCCCATGGTCCATAATTATATAAATTTAAACAAAACCACAACTGGTCTCGAGAAAGAATGAAATAGGTTGGGAGAGGGGGCAGGGCAAAACTCACCATTTAACAACTTTTGGTAATTTATGGCATGATTTACATGATTATGTTCGTAATTGGACAGTTTATTTAAAGTATGTATTACGTCTAACCTAATGGAATGACGTTTGGTTGCAATGAAGAAACTATTTACGAGAAAAATGAAAAATGGTAAAAAGTTATCAAGGGGCATTTTGCCTTTATGGTGGGGTAACACGCCCCCTCCGGGGCATTTTGACCCACAATTCATTCGACATCTGTAAAAGTCTGTAAACTGCGGGAATACTATTGAATTGTAAAACTTAAGTATTATTCCTGTATGGACATTTTATATATGGCAAAGATGCTAAACTACATACTGTCGCATCATTCAAATTAGCTCAATAATGCGGATAAGCAAGCAGCAACAACAATGCTCAAGTCTAAATAGTCTCAAATTTCCACCGTTAACGAATAAAAAGACAACCCAAAAGTCGTGAATGTTCTGGTAAATTCTTTATTACTCACACTTAGAACAGCAAAACTGCATATTGAGGGTTGTGCTGCAGGATTCATGGCTCCACCTGGAACATTCTTTGCACTGCGATCAGAAATCTTATATTAAGGTATCGTCGCTTCCTTCATATTCAAATTCGCAGTTTCCACACGTCTTTATTTTGTGTTGTTTCTGCTGACAAGGCAAGATCATGTTTAGCAACTGACTTTGGACCCGAAGCTTTTCCCTTTTCATGGTCTTCTATACAAGTTGTCTTCATATTCTTAGATGGCTTTTCTACCCATCTTTTTGTCCTGACTACATGTCTGCTTTTTCTTCTGCATTTCTTTCTGTTTTGAATCATTGGTTTCATTCCGTTTGTTCCCACTTGCCTGTACAGTCCTATCACATTTGCGGGAAGCTTTACTTATTTATCACCGTTACCATTTTATCGTTTTACTTTCAGCTGTTTGGTTTCGTATCGCTGGTCGATACGAAACCTTTTACACTTTTAAATGATCAAAGATAAAACCTTTTGTATGGCGCGAATTAGCCTCACAGTGCTGGTGCGCCGTAAAAATTCAACCGACCAACCAACCAACCTATCACATTTGCCTTTTGTATTTGTCATCGTCTTTCTTTGTTTTGTCAGTAAGCATATTTTTATACGGTGATGATAAGTTCATGGCTGATTCTGCCTTTCGCTTTGTTGTGCACTGACTGGATATGGGGAAAGTTTAAGCAATATACTCATAAATGCTGAATCGTCTGCATTTTTGCATTCGTTATGAGATACCCCCAAGGTAGCACTTTTAAGTTCTTCCAGCAAGAATAGCTTCGTCAAATATTTTCCTATTGCCTGTCTCATCGACGGTGATGGCAGAGTGATGTGTTTCTTGATTATCAGGTGACTTGGGTATAAATTGTTTTGTCTGCCTCTGGATTACCCGACCCATCCACATTGGCTGGAGAACTACCAGTTAGCAAAAATTCATCCGTTTTGTTTGGTTCAGTCAATGTTTCTGCATTCTCAGAAGTGCTTATAACGTTACTAAGCGATTGATCATCAACTGACCTATTTCCCTCATTCGATGTTTCTGTATCGCCTGCCCCACCTGTAATAACTATAGGAATACCAACGGATTGTTTGTCAGCTGTCTTGTCCTCTTGAACAGATGTTTCTGCATCACCCGACCACTCCAACATGTCTGTGCAGCCAGTAACCGACAGGTGATCAGCTGTCCTATTTGATTCAATCAGTTGTGATGACATAGGTGGTGCTTGTTGACACGCATTAGGCCTATCTGATAATGACTGAGGTTCATCATTTACCACAGAAGCAGCGAAATCGTGAAATCTGTGAACTTATTTGAATTAAAAGGCCCAAGTCCGGAGGCTTCAAAACCAGTGACAGCTTTATATAAACTGGCAGCTCGGTTATATGCTGCAGAAAAAATTTCAGCAACTTCAGATGCACTTATTCGTCTTCCTGGATTGCTTGTCGTCCAATTTCCAGACTCCAATCCCCCTGCGGGTCCGGGGTTGTAGAATTGGCCCGACGTGCCTCGCTACGTGTTGTAAGAGGCGAATAAGTAGAGGCAACCTGTTTGCCGTGGGTTGCGACCCGTGTCGGAGGAGGAAAGGATCCTGGTAGTTCAGCAGAGGCTTTCCGATGCAATACACCGCTTTGGCCTTTACGTCTTCTAGACGGGTGGGCGGGATGGGCCCGGTCTCGAAAAATCGGCTGGTCATGCCGAGCCCTAGGAGGTCTTTATTTACTCGCTTACTTTTGTTACGACCATGTAATTTCATTACTTTTGTATTAAACTTAGAATTTTTTCATTTTGTATCATTATATATAATTATTATTGTGATGATGATTATCTTCACAGGGTCGGACATTTTGAATGAAACGTCGTGTTTATTTAGAACGTAAATATGACTCTTAGGATTTCGTAAGCGATTTTCTTAGATTCCTGGCTTGATAAACAAGCTAGGTAGATGATTGGTTGTGACCAAGGTCATTTCTAATTATACTTGTTGACATTCTGTACTGCGATGGTGAGATTTCGAAATCACCAGGCGTTCTTCGTGCATGTACATGAAATGGCGTTTTCGTTCAGTTTAAATACTCAGGTATCTGTGAAATGGTCAGTCATATTTTAACACCTTGTAGAGTCGTTCATATACCTTGAAGAAGGTATTTTTTTTTCTGGTGCTGGAAAGAGTTGTTCGTTTGTACGTCTATAGAGCGAGATGCATATTGTTATAGATGACAGCTGTAGTTCATCTACTTGTTAAATAATAATTATTTTCCCTGGAGAACTACACAACTGGCTTTGGACAAAGACGTTTGGTGAAATTAATTCTAAATTGGAACAGAACAGTACAAATTGTGATTCAAAGTGAAAATTCTGGACATTTGTGTAAAAACTTCGTCTGACGTCATCATCCACCATGTTGGAACGGAGTTGAGATTCAGACTGGCTTCAGTTAGAACTGTTTCTTGATAGGACTTATATGTTTTTTACAATTCTAGGACAAATGTTTGGATTTTCTTCGCAAATCGTAAGTCCTATTTCATATTTTCACCTTTTCACTGTGTTTTCTATGGAAATAAATTATTTTTGTTAAAACTTACAAAGCTTGTTGTTTTCGCTCTTTTCTTTGTGTTACTTTAAACGAGCCGATACGTAACACTTTTTTTTATCTCGTATCTCTCATGATACCACCGTTGCCCCTACATTCTATCCATTTAACTTAACCTTTCCCAAGTCTTAGAAGACTGCCTGGAAGGCGGTGGCTCAACGGGTCAATCGGGAGGTAATTTTCGCCAACTGAGTATGTCGTACGGGATTAATCAGAAGGTGATTTTACCTACTGAGTATAACATCTGTGTATCCCTGGCACTTGAAAAGTGTCCCCTTGGTGGGCGGGGAGCACGGGTGCTGAATTTAAACATACCAACATGGATATTAACATAAAACTCAAACGTACCAAAACTGGATCGGACTCGGATGACGAACCATGTGGTGTGGATTCATTTCCACGATTCATAGTTATACAGTCTAAAGACGATTCAAAACCGCTTGCCTCACTCTCTCCGTTTGTTATTGAAAAGACAATTACGGGATTGATTGGTTCACCAAAAAGTGTTAAAAAGTTGAAATCGGGCTGCCTACTTGTTGAATGTGAGTGACGGGGTCAGACAGAATATCCGGAAAAATGAAAACATTCTTAGATATTCCGGTGACCTCATTCGCTCACACAGCACTCAATTCGTCCAAAGGCGTGATTCGCTGTCGGGACTTGGCTGGAGTAAGCGACGAAGATATCATTGAAGGTATGAAAAATAAAGGTGCCACTGCGGTTCGCAGAATACGAATTAAACGTAACAACAATCTGCAGGACACCAACACATTTGTACTCACCTTCAACAAACGACAGTACCCAGAGTGGTTAAAGTTGGCTTTTTGCAAGTGAAGGTTGAGATCTATGTGGCCGATGCGGAGACCATTCCCATCAGGAATCTGAGTGTAGAGCGACTCCGCATTGTGTCAACTGTGGAAAGGAACACCACGCCAATTCCAAGGACTGTGATACCTGGAAACAGGAGAAGGAAATTCAGAGGATAAAATACACAGCAAACATTCCTTATCCAGAGGCCAGGAAACTTGTACAGGTAAAAGCATCCCTTCCTGGCCCATCTTTCTCTACTGTAGTTAAAAACAATCGCAAAACAACAACAGACGCTCAAACACAGACAGATCTACCCGAGTCAACATCAAGCTCTAACACCCCCCATTACCAAACACAAAAAACACGGCATCTACCCAAACAGCTTTTAATAATACTCCACCACCGAAATCAACAAAGAATAGAAGCAGATCTGAAGGAAATAGGCAGCAAAAGGGGTTAGATGACCAATATTAATAGGTTTGGGGACATTGAGAGCATGGATGCAAAAGAAACTGCTCCATGTTCTCAAAGTAGTTCCAGACCTACCAAGAAAAAAATCATCCCCGAAATTTCTACAGAGAAATAACCACACAGATTGTCTCCGCGAAAAGTCTAACCTAGCTTCACAATCTCCAATCTAAACTTATAATGAAGAACACCATCATACAATGGAACTGACGACGACTCAAAGCTAATTACAATATTTTTCCGCTTTTAAACCAATATGATCCTGCATTGCTTTGTCTTCAGGAAACTTTTTAAAAGATACGGATAACATCACACTTAAAAACTACTCCGTTTCACACCTACTTTCAGAATGTTGACAGGGCCTCGGGAGGAGCTTCTATTGCTGTGAACAATAGAGCCCCTCATAGCGTCATCCCTTTACACACAAATTTGCAAGCCTTTCCTCTGAGTGTCACTCTACATCGAGTGATTACCTTTTGTTCTATTTACATACCACCAAACACCAATCTATTACCAAATGAATTAGTTACGCTTGTTCAACAACTTCCTGCGCCATTTGTTTTACTCGGTGATTTTAATGCCCATAACTTTTGATGGGGATCAAACTACATAAGCTACAGGGGCAAAAAGGTGGAAGATTTCATTACTAGACACGACTTGTGTCTATATAACACCAAATCTCCGACATACTTACACCCAGGAACGGGTACATACACGTGTATCGACTTGTCAGTTTGATCTTCTTCGCTAGTTTTGGATTATAATTGGAAGGTCGCTGATGGCCTTCACAGCAATGATCACTTTCCAATCTCCCTTGAAAATATTAACTCTGCAATTGATGACACAGTTCCACCGTGGAACTTGAAGAAAGCCGACTGGGCCAAATTTGAAACACTTTGTACAGCTAGGCTTAACCGGAATACCGTCCTTAACGAAAATGACCCTATTCGGCAATTTACTTCCGTCTTACTTGAGATTGCAGAGGAATCCATGACCAAGTCCTCACCTGACTGTAAAAGAACCCCAAAACCTTGGTTCATTAAAAAGTGTAAAGAAGCCATTAGACAACGCCCAGAAGCACTGAAAAAATTTAACAATCGTCCAACGCCCGAATATTTAACTAAGTACCGTATTGTTCGGGCCAAAGCTCGCCTCACGATTAAAGAAAGTAAAAGAACATCATGGCAAAAAATATGTTTCAACTTTAAATTCTCGGTCCTCTATAAAAAAAAGTTTGGGACACTATCCGCAAAATAAATGGAAAGAGAAAACACAATTCTTTCCGACATCTGAAAGTAAATAACAATTTCAATACCAAACATGAAATAGCTAACATACTTGCTGATTGTTTCTTTAAAAATTCTTCAGCGTCTAATTATTCAGAAGCTTTACGAAGATTAAAAAGCTCAGAAAGAAAAGACACGGTTGAAATTCACATGAATAACTCAAAGTTATTATCAACCGTTTTCATTGTCGGAGCTTATGGAATCTTTGAATAAGGCCCATGATACATCCGCTGGGCCTGACGATATACATTACCAGTTTTTGAAACACCTTGCAGACCCATCCTTAACAATTCTTCTGGAAATCTTCAATGATTTATAGATTACTGGTAATGTACCAAAAATTTGGAAAGAACCAACAGTAATACCAATTCTCAAACCCGGTAAAGATAGCGCAGATCCTACCAACTATAGACCCATATCACTGACTACCTGCGTATGCAAAACAATGGAACGAATGATCAATTCTCGGCTTGTGTGGTATTTGGAAACCAACAATTTAATATCTCTTTTCCAAAGTGGCTTTCGTTTTGGTCGTAGCACCAATGATAATCTGGTTAGACTGGAAACATTTATTCGCGACGCTTTTATCAAGAAGGAGCATTTAGTAGCGGTTTTCTTTGACTTAGAAAAGGCCTATGACATGACTTGGAAGTACAGGATACTAAATAACCTGCACAATCTGAGTCTAAAAGGCCTTCTGTCGTCTTTCATATCAAACTTTCAGAGAGAGAATTCAAGGTACGAGTGGGCTCCTCCCTCTGATATGCAGGAGCAAGAGATGGGTGTGCCGCAGAGCAGTATTTTATCAGTGACGCTTTTCAACATAAAATCAATAGCATCATCAAGTGTCTGGCTCCTAGTGTGGATTGCTCCTTATACGTCGATGACTTTCTAATATGTTGTCATCAAAGCACATGCATACAATTGAAAGACAACTACAGCAAAATATCAACAAGATTCAAAATTGGGCCAATACTAACAGTTTCAAATTCTCCAAATCGAAAACAGTATGTATGCATTTCTGTCCGTTACCAGGACATCATGATGAACCTAAACTCACGCTGGACGGAACACCTATTCCAGTTATTGAGGGAACAAAGTTTTTAGGCATTATCTTCGACAGAAAACCGACTTTTATTCCACACCTGAAGAATTTGAAAGCTAAATGCTTGAAGTCTCTAGATTTAGTTAAAGTTGTAGCACACACTGACTGGGGTGCTGATAGAAAAGTCATACTCAGTGTATACAGAACATTTATTCGTTCGAAACTAGACTATGGTTGCGTTGTCTATGGTTCAGCTAGAAAGTCCTATTTGAAGATGCTTGACCCAATTCATCATCAGGGAATAAGACTTGCTCTGGGAGCATTTAAGACATCCCCGTGCGAAAGCCTACTCCCTGAAGCGAACGAACCCCCTTTATCACAACGTAGAGAAATGCTTTCCGCACAGTATGTTCTCAGATTAAGATCAAACACTCTGAACCCTGCTTTTTCAGCTGTTTTTGAACGCAAATATAAAACCTTATATGACAATAAACCAAACGTCATACCTACCTTTGGCATTAGAATATTACCATGCCTTGACAGTACCAAAATTGATCTTTCCAAAATTCAGAAAACTTCCGTCTTAAAAACACCTTCCTGGCTACTTCAACAACCAAAAGTACTTTTCACGTTACACGATGGAAAAAACTCGGAGACAAACCCTTCTATCTTCCACACCTTTTACCATGAACTCCTCACCCAATTTGAAAATTATATAAGAATATATACTGATGGATCAAAAGATGAAGAAAAGGCTGCTGCAGCCGTCGTTAGTGAAAAACACACAACAAAAGTTCGCTTGCCAAATGTTACATCAGTTTTCTCAGCCCAAGTCAGACCAATAAACCTTGCTTTGCAATATATTGAAAGCAAGCGTATTTTAAACAGTATTATCTTCTACGATCCACTATCAGTACTTCAGTCAGTTCATAATAGAAAACTGGAGAATCCATTATTAGCCAATATTCTCCTCAAACATACTGAGCTGAGTACCTCCCACAATAGAGTATACTGTTGGTTACCCAGCCATATTGGAATTAAAGGTAATGACAAAGCAGACCGCGCTGCTAAAATGGACCTATCGCTGGAACCATCTGATTTTAAAACACCGTATACTGATTTTAAACGTATTATCAAAGAATGTTTACGTCAGAAATGGCAGGCATCATGGAATGATGCAGTGAGTAACAAACTTTATGCCATCAAGCCAACCCTAGGAGAATGGACTCCTTCCTACAGAGCCGTCCGTAGGGAGGAGGTAGTCATTGCAAGAATTCGAATTGGTCATACTAAAAGGAGAAGACCCACCCGAGTGCGTATCTTGCAATGAACCATTCACCGTTAAGCACTTTATCTTGGAGTGTTTCGACCTCCAACCTATGCGTAATCATTATTACAATGTGCATGACATTAGGGAGGTCTTTGATACAGTTAGCGTTTCTAATATTATAGACTTCCTGAAGGAAGTAAATATTTATCATAAGCTAATTTTATGTGCTATATATACCGTCGTTAGATTTTAATTACCTTTCATCTGTTTTCGTTGTCGTACATCATTTGCACTCCCCGTTGATCGGGAAACTTTATTTATTTATCACCTTTACCATTTTATCGTTTTACCTTCAACTGTTTGGTTTCGTATCGCTGGTCGATACGAAATCTTTTACCACTTTTAAATGATGAAAGATGTAACATTTTGTATGGCGCTAAATAGCCTCATAGTGCAGGTGCGCCGTTAAAATGCGACCAACCAACCAACCAAGCGACCAAATTAGACTGGTTGCGTTATTTATGGCTCAGATAGGAAGTCCTGTTTGAAGATGCTCGAGCCAATTCATCATCAAGGAAGAAGACTCGCTCTGGGAGCATTTGGGACATCCCCGTGTGAAAGCCTGCTCGTTGAAGTGAACGAACCACCTTTATCACATCGTAGAGAAATGCTTTCCGCACAGTATAATGTCAAATTAAGATCAAACCCTCTGAACCCTGCTTTTTCGGCTGTTTTTGAACCCAAATACAAAACCCTATAAGGATATAAACCAAACGCCACACCTATCTTTGGGATTAGGATATTACCATGCCTTGACAGTACCAAAATTGGTCTTTCAAAAATTTAGAAAACGTCCGTCTCTGAAACACCTCCCTGGCTACTTCAACAACCAAAAGTACCTTTTGCGTTACACAATGGAAAAAAAATCGGAAACAAACCCTTCCATCTTCCACAACTCTTATCATGAACTCTTCACCCAGTTTGAAAATTATAGAAGAATATATACTGATGGATCAAAGGATGAGGAAAATGCTGCTGCAGCCTTCGTTAGTGGAGAACACACAACAAAAGTTCGCTTGCCAAATGCTACATCAATTTTCTCAGCCGAAATCAGAGCAATAGACCTTGCTTTGCAATAGATTGAAAACAAACGTATTTGAAACAGCATTATCTTCTCCGACTCACTATCAGTACTTCAGTCACTACATCGTAGAAAACTGGAGAACCCATTATTAGCCAATATTCTCCTCAAACATACTAAGCTGAGTATCTCCCACAATATAATATACTGTTGGTTACCCAGTCATATTGGAATTAAAGGTAATGACAAAGCAGACCGCGCTGCTCAAATGGCCCTATCACTAGAACCATGTGATTTTAAAATTACCGTATACTGATTTTAAACCTAGTATGAATGAGTGTTTACATCAGAAATGGGAGACATCATGTAATGATGCCGTGAATAACAAACTTCATGCCATCAAGCGAACCCTAGGAGAATGGACTCCTTCTTACAGAGCCTTCCTTATCTTCGACAGAAAACTGACTTTTATTCCACACCTGAAGAATTTGAAAGCTAAATGCTTGAAGTCTCTAGATTTACTTAAAGTAGTAGCGCACACTGACTGGAGTGCTGATAGGAAAGTCATACTCAGTTTATACAGAACATTTATTCTCTCGAAACTAGACTATGGTTGCGTTGTCTATGGTTCAGCTAGGAAGTCCTATTTGAAGATTCTTGACCCAATTCATCATCAGGGAATAAGACTTGCTCTGGGAGCATTTAAGACATCCCCGTGTGAAACCTACTCGTTGAAGCGAACGGACCACCTTTATCACAACGTAGAGAAATGCTTTCCGCACAGTATGCTCTCAAATTAAGATCAAACCCTCTGAATCCTGCTTTTTCGGCTGTTTTTGAACTATCTGATTTTAAAACGCGGTATACTGATTTTAAAAGGAGAACATACTAAAAGGAGAAGACCCACCAGAGTGCGTATCTTGCAATGAACCATTCACCGTTAAGCACTTTATCTTGGAGTGTTTCGACCTCCAACCTACGCGTAATCATTATTACAATGTGCATGACATTAGGGAGCTCTTTGATACAGTTAGCGTTTCTGATATTATAGACTTCCTGAAGGAGGTAAATATTTATCATAAGTTATAGCTTATATGCTATCATCTTAAACAGTTTTATGTGCTATATATACCGTCGGTAGATTTTAATTACCTTTCATCTGTTTTCGTTGTCATACATCATTTGCACTCCCCGTTGATCGGGAAACTTTATTTATTTATCAGCGTTACCATTTTATCATTTTACCTTCAACTGTTTGGTTTCGTATCGCTGGTCGATACGAAACCTTTTACCACTTTTAAATGATGAACGATATAACCTTTTGTATGGCGCTAAATAGCCTCATAGTGCAGGTGCGCCGTAAAAATTCAAGTAACCAACCAACCATATACCATTGACATTCCCCGTTGATCGAGAAGCCTTATTTATTTACCACCGTTACCATCTGATCGTTTGATTTTCAACTGTTTGGTTTCGTATTGCTGGTCGATACGAAACCTTTTACCACTTTTAAATAATCAAACGTATAACTTTTTGTATGGCGCTAAATAGCTTAACAGTGCTGGTGCGCCGTGAAAATTCAATCAACCAACCAACCAACCATCCAGACTCCAAATTGAAAGCACTTTTTAGTGCCTTGGCAAATGTGACATCAAGAGGTTGGAGCCGATGTGTGCAATGTGGAGGAAAGGTTATCAACACAATCCCTTTCTCGCGTGCATAGAGTACAGCTTCCATCGTTTTATGGCTATGGTGCCCATCAAGAAGAAGAATATGTGGAGTCCTTCGTACATTTCACAAAAGAAGTGAAATGTTTCAGCCATTGCAAGAAAATACGACTGTCCGCCAACTTGGGCTACTAAAGCCCAGTGCTCTGGCCGGTGCGCCATTCATCAGTGATGGAACCATTCGTTTACGTGGGTAGATAAATGCTGGCGGTGCAAAGGTACCAGCCGCGTTCATGGCACATACCACAGTAATAATTTGACCACGTTCACCGCTTGTAACTTTACCAACTGATCCAACACCTTTTGATGAAATGATGTTTACTGGCTTGTGGACAGTACTAATGCCTGTGTCGTCCATGTTTCATATTCTGAGACCATCAGTAAGTGTTCCGTCAAGAGATTCCTTATATACTTTGTAAAAATTGACTACTTGTGGCAGGTGATAGCTCACGGCTATGCTGACACTGGTTGCCTCTGGAGCTCTGATGGCTAGATTAGGATGCCTTGTCATAAAGCCTTTCAGCCAATCAGTACCTGCTGCATTACCTTGAAATGGATGGATTTTAATATTTAGATGAACTGCTAAGTCGTATGCCAAACGCCGTACGTCAATAGTGGTAAGTCCAAATAATGCCTTTTCCATGGACTGGACGTGCTCGACTAGAAGTAACTCCTAATCAGGCTTGAAAACAGTAGTTTTACCAGTTTGACACTCCAGATTGCGAAACCTTCAAATCTCTATGTCTGCGCAAAATTTTAGCTGGAATTCCATAATTCCTGGCAGCAGCTTTCAGTGCTGTTCCACAATGAATTTGCTTCAAGAGCCACATTTAGAGCTGGTGTCTCATAATTTCCTCAATCAGTTTTCCTTCTGAAAGTTCGCACCATCTGCAAGAAAGTATAGAATAATTTTAGGTCTATGAACTGTTAGTTAAAATGTGTACAACATTTAAACAGTTATGGGGCAAAACTCCCCCATACAGGGGGCCTTTATCCCTTATCGTACAGCATTGACAATTTAACAGTGGGCGGAATTAACTGCTGCGAATCATGAAATATTATACACGATGCATCTTTATACTACGTTCTTTAAAAACATACGCACTCTGTTTTCTTTAGGTAATTCCCAGTCAAAAATACTGCGAACAAATGAATTGAACACTTTTACAGGAAGATGCCAAAAAGTAATATTCTTGCTTAAAAACCATGCGTGCGGCTGCATCCAACAAGGGCCGCCATTCACAAGGCCTGTGTAACCTGGGCATGCTTGCAGTATAAAGACCAGTCCATTTTCTACCGCAGGGGCGTCAAGATGGCTTGGGGCGTTGTACCTCATGGAGGCGTTTTGCCCCCCGCCACAACCTTGTTAGCTGTTTCCAACAGTTGAATGAACTGGGGGAACCAACAAAAAGGCTTAATCTGTTGTATACAGTTACCAGTTTGTTAGAGTTCTTTCGCCTGGTACCGGCTTGAGGTGACATGAGCGTAGAAATATGCTGGTGGTGTTGGTGCTGATATGTACAATAAAGGCTTGAAAGAAGAGATTACTGAGAAGAAAGAAGAAAAGTATGCGATTTATGAAATAAATACCTAATAAATTATGTTTTACTTTTTATTGTATCTCATTTCTTTTTGTACTACTCACACTATCACAGTTACATTCACACAGACAATGCTAATTTTAATTCGTGACCGTACATTTACTGTACAAATCTCGGCAAACAAGGTTTTTACAATACACAATTTTTCATATATACTTTAAGAACAACAGTTTTATCATAAATATCTTTCAGTAAACTAAATTTGGTAAAATGAAGATTATGTTTCATAACATCAAAGTATAGTTCTATTGGTGGAGACTACTGCCTTATTCATATGAACGACCAATAAAAAAAAACTTAAATAAAAATCTCTGCAAATCTGAAATTAGAATGCATAAAAATCTGGGCAAATCGGAAGTTTAGACAAAACACGAAATTCGGATAACTCAGAATATTGGTAAGCTTGAAATTTGTCGAAATCAAAATCTAGGCAAGTCTGAAATTTTGTAGAAATCAGAATCTGGGCAAATCCGAATTTTGGCATTTTAATAAATAACGATTTCAGAGTTGATTTTTACCTGAATGCAAACAGTCCTGGTTGTTTAAAGTTTGAATTCTGAATTTTAAAATTTATGTCCGCATTTTTGCTTCGAAAGGAGACGGACTACTCTGACGTAATGGCAGTCCATCTCCCATCAGGAACGACGGTGCCGTATTTGTACTCAATGCACCCTTGGAGAACCTTAGATGTTTACACAAACTTAAACAACGGGGACAACCAAGGTTCTCCGGTTCGGGTGTTAGAAACGGAAACGCTATCACCTCGCGATCAGCAAAATTGAATGCAGGAAACAATGGTGCCATTACAAACTTAGTGGAGCACGTTCCGGGAGGCATTATTTGACTAAAATACACGTTAAACAAATAAGGCAACATAAACTATCGTCATTTGATAATACATAATTATCTAACAGTTAATCGAAAAATACTGACGAGTTAACTCGTCAGCACAATGAATGAAATGAGTGTAGATCACTCTCATCCAAAACAGTCATGCGCGATCAATCTCGTCCAAAACAGTCATGCGCTTTTGAGGAGGGACGGTCTCAAGAGTATGAAAAACATGGAAACGAGGTACGTGTACGCACTATTTATATATTCGTAATAACACGTATAAATAAGGTATATAAATAAGGTAAGATTGTGACACCGGCATAGCAATATATATATATATATATATATATATATATATATATATATATATATATATATATATATATATATATATATATATACACTTGTTGGAAGTATGTAATGCGCACTTTTACTCCGTAAAAGGCTACAGGTTAACGCACAATCTATCCTTGTGCTTCGGAATTACGAAGGCTTAGGAGATCGCTGCATACTGCATTCTTTTGTCGAATATTTTTTTCCCGTACACGTTTTCCACCTACTTTAGGTGTAGAGAAATATGCCAACATAAGCAGTTTTTCTGAACTTGAATGCTGCTTACCTAGCGTAGAATTTAGGAGGAATCATTTTTCAGCAATGTCATTTGGATTTTATTGAAAATTAAAAAGTTATAACAGAAGTTGCATTTGATAAATATTCAATAAAATTCAGTCGTAAGAACTCTTTATCACGAACTCCTCACCGATTAAAAAACTACACAAAAATTTATACTGATGGATCAAAGAATGAGAGAAAGGCTGCTGCAGCCTTCGTTAGTGGAAAACACAGTTCGCTTACCAAATGGTACATCGATTTTTTTCAGCCGAAATCAGACCAATAGACCTTGCTCTGCAATATATCGCAAGCAAACGTATTTTAAACAGCAGTATCTTCTCGGATTCGCTATCGGTACTTCAGTTGCTACACAATAGAAAATTGGAAAATCCATTATTAACCAATATTCTCATCAAATATACTGAGCTGAGTACCTCCCACAGTATAGTATACTGTTGGTTACCCAGCCATATTGGTATTAAAGGTAACGTAAAAGCAGATCGTGCTGCTAAAATGGCCCTATCCCTCGAATGTATACGGACTTTAAAGAGTCTTTACGTCAGAAGTGGCAGGCATCATGGAATGATGAGAGACTAACAAACTTCATGCCATCTACCAACCCTAGGAGAATGGACTCCTTACTACAGAACCATCCGTAGGGAGGAGGTAGTCATTGCAAGAATTAGAATTGGTCATACTTGTATAACCCACTCCCATATACTAAAAGGCGAGAACCCACCAGAGTGCGTTTCTTGCAATGAACCATTCAGTTCACTGTTAAGCACTTTATGATCGGGTGTTTCGACCTGCTAACTACGCTCAATCAGTACTACAATGTGCATGACACGAAGGAACTTTTTGATACAATAAACCTCTCTTGTATGATAAAATTCCTGACAGAAGTAAACATTTATTCTTAACTATAATTTTTACGCTTTCACCTTGAGCATTTTATGTACTGTATATACTGTCCTTTATGTTCAATACATTTTCATCTAAATCTTCATGAACATACACCATTTACATTCTCCGTTGATGGAGAAGTTTTATATATTACCCATATCATCTTATTGTTTTGCTTTTAAGTGTTTTTCTTTATCGCTGGTCGATAAGAAACGATTTATCACTTTTAATTAATACTACATATAACCTTTGTATGGCGCTAAATAGCCTAACAGTGCTGATACGCCGTAAAAATACAATAAATCAATCAATCTAAATCTTCATTAACATATAGCATTTACATTCCCCGTTGATTGAGAAGTTTTATATATTACCTTTACCATCTTATCGTGTTGCTTTTAACTGTTTGATGTTTTGATCGCTGGTCGATTAGAAACCTTTTAGTACTTTTAATTAATACTATATATAACCTTTTGTATGGCGCTAAATAGCCTAATAGTGCTGATGCGCCGTAAAAATACAATCAATCAATTAATTTCAGTTATCGTTCAGTTATTTAACTCTGTGTGCATCATTGTTTTAAAAATCCAGTCTGGAATGTTCGCGCAGAAGTTTGGAGATGGATTTTTATTGTCTTTAATCATCTGTAAATAAACGTTGTATTTTGGTTTATGATTGTTAGTGTCTTTATTGTGATCTGACCCCAACCCGCTTCATCTTGTTACCGAGGCGTCTCCCCCCCCCCCCAGTACGTATCAGTTCATTACTAAAATTTATCAGTTAAACATCGTTGTTCATAATTAGTATTTACTGAAGTTAAAAAAGAACTTGGTAATGGATGGAATGAAATAGTTTCCAGCTATATCTTACAACAATTATATTCATCGAGGTACTTGCAAAATCTTTAAACTGTAATAAGATTTATTCTTTTTCTTACCTGCAAGAGGAAGTCAGAAATCTGAAGTACTGTGTTGTAGCAACTAGGCTCTTCGGCACTGTACATGTACAGTTTGGAGGTATATAATGCGTACCTTTGATCCATTCATAAAAGGCTACAGGTCAAGGTACATAGACTAGACCATGTGTTTTGGAGTTACGAAAGCTTAAGAGATATATATTATCTCAAAATCTGTACATCGAATACATTCTACTCACATTTTTGTTTCTCGAAGTATAATATCCTTATTGATGATGATTGAATATTTAAATTTGTAATCTATTGTGTAACCAAATATAACCAATAAAAATTGTATCCCAGTGCTGATTTATTTATTTAACATAGGTTCAGTTGTTTCTACTGGTTCTGTCGACACGGGAGCGGGAGAAAGCTTGCCAGTAGCTCCTTATGATATGCTCTTAAAATAAGTAACAGAAAAGAGTGAAAAATAACAAGCTGTGTAAAATTCAACAAATAATTTAATTCCCTGGAATACAAATTGAAAATGATGAAGAGAACTTGCGGTATTGCGAATTAAATCTCAATCATATAATTACAGACAAAAATCCTTATAACTGAATGTTCAGAATAAACTTTTAGTAGATATCCAAATGAAGCTCAGAGCTGAAGGTTTTGATATCGCTGGTCGATATGAAACCTATTATCGTTTTTAAATGATCATACATATAACCTTTTGTATGGCGCTAAATAGCCTAACAGTGCTGGTGCGCGGTAAAAATACAATCAATCAACGCTGTATGTGTTGATGTGCCAGTGGCGGCTTGTATTGTGGTCTTGTATCAACTTTTGTTGAAACAGTAATATAATTCCAGGATTGAATGCACTATAAATCTTAGTGAATGTCTGTCCAAGAATATATTTTGTATGAGCATTGCGCATTTCCAGAGGAAATAAAACAGTCTCTGAATTAAATAAATTTGAAGAAGTATATTCCAGCCCAAATGAAGTTTTGGACACGACAATAATACAAATTGATTGTGCTAAATCTTACACTCGAATGAATAATCTTTCCAGGAACAAGATTATATAGTCTTCGCCTGACCTCGGGTCACAGTTAACATTTTCTATATAAAAAAGCCATTACCTGATGGGAAATAACCTTCTAGAAAGGTCTTAATGTTAAAAAATGCAGTGTTTTCTAGCAGTCTGTTCTGTTTATATATAACATTTATTCGCTCGAAACTAGACTATGGTTGCGTTGTCTATGGTTCAGCTATGAAGTCCTATTTGAAGATGCATGACCCAATTCATCATCAGGGAATAAGACTCGCTTTAGGAGCATTTAAGACATCCCCGTGTGAAAGCCTACTCATTGAAGCGAACGAACCACCTTTGTCACAACGTAGAGAAATGTTTTCCGCACAGTATGCTCTCAAATTATGATCAAACCCTCTGAACCCTGCTTTTTCGGCTGTTTTTGAACCCAAATATAAAACCTTATATGACAATAAACCAAACGTCATACCTACCTTTGGCATTAGAATATTACCATGCCTTGACAGTACCAAAATTGATCTTTCCAAAATTCAGAAAACTTCCGTCTCCGAAACACCTCCCTGGCTACTTCAACAACCAAAAGTACCTTTTACGTCACATGATGGAAAAAAACTCGGAGACAAACCCTTCCATCTTCCACAACTCTTACCATGAACTCACCCAATTTGAAAAAAAAAAATTATACAAGAATATATATTCTGATGGATCAAAAGATGAGAAAGGCTGCCTCAGCCTTCGTTAGTGAAAAACACACAACAAAAGTTCGCTTGCCAAATGGTACATCAATTTTTTTCAGCCGAAATCAGACCAATAGACCTTGCATTGCATTATATTGAAAGCAAGCGTATTTTAAATAGCATCATCTTCTCCGATTCACTATCAGTACTTCAGTCACTACATAACAAAAAACTGGAGAATCCATTATTAGCCAATATTCTCCTCAAACATACTGAGCTGAGTACCTCTCCCAGTATAGTATACTGTTGGTTACCCAACCATATTGGAATTAAAGGTAACGACAAAACAGACCGCGCTGCTAAAATGGCCCTATCACTGAAACCATCTGATTTTAAAACACCGTATACTGATTTTAAACGTAGTATCAAAGAATGTTTACGTCAGAAATGGCAGGCATCATGGAATGATGCAGTGAATAACAAACTTCATGCCATCAAGCCAACCCTAGGAGAATGGACTCCTTCCTACAGAGCGGTCCGTAGGGAGGAGGTAGTCATTGCAAGAATTCGAATTGGCCATACTTATTTAACCCACTCCCACATACTAAAAGGAGAAGACCCACCAGAGTGCATTTCTTGCAAAGAACCAGTCATCGTTAAGCACTTTATGTTGGAGTGTTTCGACCTCCAACCTACGCGTGATCAGTTTCACAATGTGCATGACATTAGGGAGCTCTTTGATACAGTTAGCGTGTCTTATATTATAGACTTCCTGAAAGAAGTAAACATTTATCATAAGCTATAGCATGTATGCTATGACCTTGAGTAGTTTTATGTGCTATAGAAAACTTGAGTAGTTTTATGTGCTATAGATACCGTCGCTAAATTTTAATTGCCTTTCATCTGTTTTCATTATCATATACCATTTACGCTCCCCGTTGATCGGGAAGCTTTATTTATTCATCACCGTTACCATTTTATCGTTTTACCTTCAACTGTTTGGTTTCGTATCGCTGGTCGATACGAAACCTTTTACCACTTTTAAATGATCAAAGATATAACCTTTTTTATGGCGCTAAATAACCTCACAGTGCTGGTGCGCCGTAAAAATTCAACCAACCAACCAATTCCATTTATGTTCACAGTCAAGATCTGTAGGTTCAGTCCCTCCCTTCTTGACTATGTACATATATCTAAGTTCTGTAATTCTAAAAAATTCAATTATAGATATTAATAATTAATTAATCAATTAATTAGTGAGTAGTTCTTTTGGCTCTGTATTCTTCCAAACTTATTTTTTTTTTCTCTGGCTCTCTCTGGTTAAGGGGGTAGCTGTCTTTATCTGTTCAATTTCCTTTTTTTCATTTCTTGCCTCCTTAATTAGCTCCGTTATTTCCGATTCCGATGGTGTTCTTGGAGTGGAAACTATCTTTTCCTCTTTAACGGTAGTATTGGAGTAGAGGTACTCAGGTCCATTTTTTCTTGTTGTTTCTGTGTTGGCGAGTCTGGACTTAGAGTTTCTTCAATTGTCTTACTTCCATCCGAGCTTTCTGGAGTCTTGTCAAGGTTTGGTTCTTCAATAACAAAAAATGGTGCCTTTTGTTTTTCCATTAATTTGGCTTCTTTTTCTTTTTTCTTTTTTTTTTTTTTTTCTTTTAGTTTCTGAATTTTCCTTGCTCTCGACTTGGCCTTTTTCTTTCTGCTGAGGTTGCTTGGCTTGCTTCCTCCCATTTGTCTTTCTCCATTGAGGTACTTTCGACGCTCGTCCCCTGGCTTGAAGATGCGGAAGTGTTAGTTTCTCCTACTTTTCCGTTTTTTCTTCCCGAGGCTCTGAGACTTCTTGTAACAGGCTTTCTAAAGTCTTGCCTATTGGTTGGTCCTTCTTTACTGCTGAAGCCATAGGTATTGGTGTTGGTGTTGGTAGCTTTATTTTGTAGAGGTGCCTGGTTTTGACATTCTCTCGTCAATTGGCCAAGGTTTCCACACTTGTGGCATGGTCGGTGTAGTTTACAGCCCCGATACCAGGTTGGTTGGTTAGTTGAATTTTTACGGCGCACCAGCACTATGAGGCTATTTAGCGCCATACAAAAGGTTATATCTTTCATCATTTAAAAGTGGCAAAAGATTTCGTATCGACCAGCGATACGAAACCAAACAGTTGAAGGTAAAACGATAAAATGGTAACGCTGATAAATAAAGTTTCCCGATCAACGGGGAGTGCAAATGATGTATGACAACGAAAACAGATGAAAGGTAATTAAAATCTACCGACGGTATATATAGCACACAAAACTGTTCAAGGTGATAGCATAAAAGCTACAGCATATCATAAATGTTTACTTCCTTCTGGAAGTCTATAATATAAGAAACGCTAACTGTATCAAAGAGCTCCCTAATGTCATGCACCTTGTAATAATGATTACGCATAGGTTGGAGGTCAAAACACTCCAACATAAAGTGCTTAACGGTGAATGGTTCATTGCAAGATATGCACTATGGTGGGTCCTCTCCTTTTAGTATGTAGGAGTGGGTTAAATAAGTATGGCCAATTCGAATTCTTGCAATGACTACCTCCTCCCTACGGACCGCTCTGTAGGAAGGAGTCCATTCTTCTAGGGTTCGCTTGATGGCGTGAAGTTTGTTATTCATGGCATCATTCCATGATGCCTGCCATTTCTGACGTAAACATTCTTTGATACTACGTTTAAAATCTGTATACGGTATTTTAAAATCAGATGGTTCTAGTGATCGGGCCATTTTGGCAGCGCGATCTGCTTTGTCATTACCTTTATTTCCAATATGGCTGGGTAACCAACAGTATACTATATTGTGGGAGGTACTCAGCTTAGTGTGTTTGAGGAGAAAAAATGGAATTAGAAACAAATTATACAAAATAATATCCCTAGCAAAAGATTATGACATAGTTCTACTACAAGAAACCCATGGAAGGCCCGAACATAAGGTGATGAGACTAGAAGAAGAACTTGATGCTTTAGTCCTCACAAGTGACCACCCAACAAAAAGTAAAGCAGGGGTGGCTACAATTGTTCGGCGCTCAGCCAAAGGATTAAACTTTGAAAGCCTTAAAACCCCAATTGACTCGCAGGGACGATTTATACATATTAAAATATACAATTGGAATATTTTTAATAAATATGTACCCTCTGGAGAGTAAGACCCCAAAAAGTTAATTTTATATTAAATGTGAACCACTATATACAAAACTTCATTGAAAATCCATGCATTTTAGGTGGATACTTGAACTGGATTTTAAACGAATTGGATAAAAGTTTTAAACTGATTGTGATAAAATTTACATAAGTGGCCTAGTATTCTTTTAAAAGCTAACAATCTAGAAGATATTTACCGCTGGCTAAATGAGAATAAGAGAGAGTAGACACACACACACACACACACACACACACACACACACACACAGAGACACACACACACACATATATATATATATATATATATATATATATATATATATATATATATATACAGGGATAACAAAGGTAGTGGGTTAGACAGGTTTTATATGTCAAATAATTATATTGACGCAGCTAAAGCATGCTTTATACAAGACAACCACATTGCTGATCACAAATCAGTAGTACTTGAGCTACAAATAATAAATAAATGCAAATGGAGTCAGGGATTTTGGAAATTAAACAATGCTTACTTGTTGGACAATGAATATGTGAAAACTATTCGAACTCACTTGGATAAAATCAGAAATAATACATTTGGAAATATTATCGCAGATTGGTAACTTTTTAAAAAGGAAAAAAAAAAAATATAACTAAATATTATAGTAAGATAAGGAAATTATATAGTAACTGGATACAAGGAAATTATATAAAGATACAGAGTAAAAATATCTCATGAACGGAACAAGATAAAGAAATAATCAAGGAATGGATTATAATAGAAAAAGACGTAACCCAAGGGGTCAAAACTAGAGTAGGAAAATTTGATAATTTATATAAAAAGGGGAGAGGCATATACAGAAGAATGGAGATTAAGAAAAGGTGAAAATAAAAAATTGACGCAATTTGAATAAACAATATACTCTATAAAGATAAAAAGTCGATGCTAGAAGGGATTAAAGATTATTATACCAAAATTTATGTATCACAACAAATTGATATGAATATTATCGATAGGTATTTGAAACAAACCAATTATAAACAAATATCTACATCTGCATATGCAGATTGTGAAAAATTTATTACTACTAACGAAATAATTACGGCAATCAAGAGTCTGAAGAAGGGGAAATCTCCAGGTTCGGACGGGATTACGACTGATTTTTATATAAAATTTCAAAATTATTTAGTGGAAATTTAAAACTACTATATAAAAATATCTTACTACAGGGAGAAATGCCTAAAACTCTAAGGGAGGGAATTATAACACGAACCTATAAAGGGAAGGGGTATAGAGAGCAAATAAAAAATTGAAGACCTATAACATTATTGAATACAGATTATACAATTTTAGGTAAAATATTTACAAATAGAATAAGGAAATGTGTGAACACATTAACTGGAATAAATCAAAGTTGGGGCGGGGGTAGGTAGAAAAATTAACGATAATACACTCTCAATAGGAGCATTAAAAGATTTTTTAAAAAGCAGAGGTGAAAAGGGAGTAATGTTCTTATTCGATCAAGAGAAGGCTTTTGATCGAATAGAACATGACTTCATATACAAAACGTTAGAGAAATGTAGTTTTGGGATAAATATTATAAACTGGATAAAAACAATGTATAACAATATCACTTCAAAAATATCTATAAATGGAGCGTTAACAGAAGAAATTATGATAAAAAGATCAGTTAGGCAGGGTTGTCACTTATCTATGCTATTATATGTGATAGCAATTGAATCTTTGAATATAAATGTCAACCAAAATACCAATATTCACGGAATTAAAATACCGAATTTGGACTATGATTTCAAAACTATTCTACATGCAGACGACTGCACTAACTTCAGCAGAGAAGAATATTCCTTTAAACATTTACAATATGAATATCAACAATTTGGCAAGGCCTCTGGTTCAACTATAAATCATGATAAAACAGAAATTTTATTGATAGGAAACTGGAGGGGAGACCACCCCGGGCTTCCCCCCAATCTGATTAAAGATAATGTAAAAGCATTAGGAATACATTTTGGAGAAAACTTTACTCCCTTGAACTTTCGTGAATTAGTAATCAAGATTAACGCGCAAATTGAAATTTGGGCGCATTCAAGGCTGAATCTAATAGACCGCATACAGGGAGCTAAAACCTACATGTATAGGCAATTGAACTATGCAATGAATTCGACACACCTTACAGAATCACTGATTGGAAATAAGGAAAGAAAAATATTGAGCTTCATTTGGAATAATAAAATCTACAATTAAAGAAGAATTACATATGTAGACCGAAAGATAAAGGGGGACTGGCTCTGCCAAACCTCAGTTTAAAACAAAAAACATTTATATTGGATAGATTTAAAATTTTAAATAACTCTCCCAAACATCCATGGGAAGCAATATATATATTTGGCTATATTAGTAAATTTAATAATGAAATTTATAAAAATAACAAACTAACCAAATTACTAGAGCCTCCGGGATCTGATAGGGGAATTAGAGAAATATTATATACATATAGAAATAATCCTAGATTATGGACTAAAGAAAACGATACATATACAATTTTAAATGAACTTAAAACACCAAGTAAACATGAAATTGAATATCGCCATCCTCAATTTGACTGGTCGGCCATTTGGAAGAACTGGGCAGGTATAGGATCGGCCTCTGTTCAAAGCAGGCTCTTCCTATACTTGCATGACCAATGGCTGACTGGGGAAAGTGCATTTAACAGGCATTTGATAGCCTATTTACCAAAATGCAGATCATATGATAAATATATAGACTAATAAAAACATTTAGTACTGTACTGTAACAAAATGAAATCAGAGACAGATTCTAGAAAATAAACTTAGCAACAAATATAGCAAATTTCATATTAATCAGCTGTTATATACAAATAATGTTAACGATAAAGAAATTTACAATGAAGTAGTCGATTATATCAATACGATTATGAAAAACAAATTGGATCTTAATAGTTAACCATTTGGACTTTAGTAGTAAAGGATTATTGGAAACAGATATAAGTTGTATAGTAGGGTACCCTACCGTCAATGGGAATTAGCATTACAGTATAAAACACCTATTTACTATTCATACGAACGAACGAGAATGCATAAAACACACACACACACACACACACACACACACACACACATATATATATATATATATATATATATATATATATATATATATTATCCACACCAACGAACGAGAATGCATAAAACACACCCCTATCTACAATCCACACCAACGAACGAGCAAGCATATAACACATATTATATACTATCCTCACCAACGAAGGAAGAGAAGAAAAAACACACACCCATATACTAGCCACACCAACGAACGAGCAAGCATAGAACACAAATTTACTATCCTCACCAACGAACGAGAAAGCATAAAACAAATATACTATCCACACCAACGAACGAGCAAGCATAAAACACGCCTATCTGCTATCCTCACCAACGAACGAGCAAGCATAAAACACAAATATACTATCCTCACCAACGAACGAGCAAGCATAAAATACACAAATATACTATCCACACCAACGAACGAGCAAGCATAAAACACACCTATCTACTATCCTCACCAATGAACGAGCAAGCATAAAACACACCTATCTACTATCCACACAATCGGGATGAGAAGAAAAAATACACATATCTACTATCCTCACCAACGAACGAGAAAGCATAATATTATAAGGGTAAGTGAAAGCCAAACAGATGGGAACCCCTGGCTAACTTATGCGAACGACAATGGTGCGTCTTAAGCACCTCGTGCATCTTGACGACCCTTCGATTCAAAAACCCTACCACGAAGGAAAAAGGTTGCCAAAAAAAACCCCCAAAACAGACAGTTGGTGTCATCAAGAGAACTAGAGATGTTACTGTGCCGTTCGGACATGTACGTACTCCAGAAAACCACGCTGCTCGGCAACGATGTTTCCTTCTCTCTGTCACTTCTACTGTTGTCCTTGACCAAGATATCTACCAACCTTGATTTAACACTTGTGTTTCCTCATTTGATATGTTTTTAAAAAAATACTAAATCCATTTTTAACAGAACTACCCATTTTCGACAGCAGCGAGGACGTCTCCTACTGCTCTTACCACTGTTGTTGCACCTACAAAGGTGAGCTTTCCTGAGACCAAATTACAAGACAGGGCAAGTGCGTTGTGAAGTTGACTGGATGTATCTAAGCAATAACTGTCAAACCCCTATGTTCTACCTCTTGTTGTGACAATGACTTGTGATACTTCACATTATCTAAAGTAGAAATGTTTACAAACCGTACAAAGTTATGTGACTTCAGTTTTTGACACCTGCACAGACTCTTCACTTTACAAGTGTCACGAGACAAATATCTATCCAATTTTTACCATTTTCTAAAGCACCCAGACACTTGCAACATGACCAGAAATCTGTACTTCTTTATTTGTGGATATCCCACAGACCCGTCCCAGCATATAGAGCTGAGTAAGAACTTTAGCAATATCCCTCATTTATTTAGAAATATCAAAGCTTTGATGTGTATTTTCCCTGTTCCACCCTTTATTAGTGTTTAGGTATGTTCCCTAAAGACACAAACAATTTTGAAAAAATAATTTTGAATTGAGGTTTCTCTCTGTTTATACATTTTTTTCAAGTTGTTGGTGCATGGCAGATTACATTCGCATACCTTCTCAAAGTGAGAGGCACTTCTACACAAGTCATTGCCTTTGTTAAATTCGGTTTTGTTGATTAGTCATTATTCATCTTTAATTCTATTTTTTGATGAATTTCTTTTTATAGAAGATTTAATTTCTCTTTATAGAAGATTTAAGGCTTTCTTTTGTTGTTACGGTATTTATGTTGTTTAGTCTGTTGCCGCGAAAGAAAATATATATAGCAAAGTGCTTAAGTTCGTTCAGTTTTCTTCTATTAAGCTCTACACAAGATACCATGTTTGTCTTGAAAGGGATTGAAACTCTAAGTTATGAGGACGTGAAGAAAAACATACCGTTCTTATTACAGTTTGATGTCTTTGTGTTCGTTCTAATCATGATTGCTTATATCTTTGTATTTTAGAGGTCATATTTTGTTACGTATATGTAATTAAATTGCTTGTGTGTTAGTTTTAAAATTCTTTTTCATTTTATTTTTGTTTCATTACATTTTATTGTAATAATTATTGAAAGGATTCAAAATTCTTTTTCAGTAATTATATATTTTCTTTTACTAAATGTTATTTATTTAAGACGTAAAAGTGTTACATGAGAATTATTTTTAGTTAACCTAGTTCGTCTTAGGTTGGGAACTTCGTAAACAGGCAGTTAAAATGATTGGTCAGTATCAGGGCCATACTTTCTTTGCGTGATCACTAAGTGTAAACAACGTTTTTATATTATTGGTTTTTAAGTGGGGTTACACTAGCGTACGTGATGAATTTCTTGTAGTAAGAGACCACATGACCAATCTCGCGAGACTTGAAATGATGTGTTTGAGGTTTAAATACGCATTCTTAATATTCTTCTGGCAGAGTCGTTTTAACATCTTGAAGGAACAAGGTGTTTCTTTTTATTTGTTGCCAGATTGTTTGTTTTTCATCTAATTTTTGGATTTAATAATTTATTCTCCTGGAAACTCAACAAGTTGACTTTCTTATAAAAAGTTCTGAAAGATATTCATGGAAATTTATTCTGGAATTATTCGGAAACAAAAACTGTGATTCAATTGAGGAATTGTTGATATTCGTACATTGGACCACATCTGACGTCATCGCCTTCCATAATTGTGTGTCGTCGAGATTCGAACTTGGATTCTAATAGAACTATTTAGTGATAGGACTTGTGTTTTCATTCTTTGGATCAAATTTTGGATTATATTCACGAACTGTAAGTCCTATTTACCAATTTTTACATTGTTTTCTAGGGAAATAAATTATTTTGTTAAAATATACAAAGCTTGTTGGCTTTCACTCTTTTCTTTGTTACTGAGTACGAACCCTTGTCACGTAACAATTTCTTCTTATGTAAATGCATGCATCAATGGACAGACAGCTTGGGTTATCATCCTTGAGGTTCACTGAACTTTAGCTTCTTTACTTCATACAAACCCAAATTCACTAGTCTGAAGAAAAATAAAAAGAACAAAAAAACTGCCACTCAGTACTGTAGCACTTCTGTTTCTATCGACGTGAGTGTGAATGTGTATGTCAAAATGTTTGAGTGAGATTTTAAAAATTTGTCAGTTTCAAAACACGAACCAATATTGTGGCCGTTCAATATCTGATGTGGCAAGAAGAAATGGTACAATACGCAACAGAGAATTGTAAGTTCACACTCCAGTCTGTCTGCACTGCAATGGTAACAACGCAAGAGCGTTGGCATTATTTTGCCACACTACCTTAGAACAAAACAATGCATCACTCATCATAAACGATTTCATTGGCTATACTTATTTTCTTACTGCGTTCGCTTCGAATTGACTTCAGTAGCTCTTCGCACAGTGGCAAGATCAGACGTGTTTTTCTGCGCCTGGCCGCCTTGAATTTAGAACCAAACAATGTGTCACTCATTGTACGTGACTTCATTGGCTAACCGATATTTTCCACCGCCTTAGCTTCAAATCGGTTTCAGTTCTTATTCGCACGGCGAGAAGATCAGACGCGTTTTTCTGTACCTGACCACTAGTCACTTCACAAACAATAAAACTGACACACAAACAATCACACCATAGGGCGACTAAAGGAAATTATGTTAGTCTTACTACGAAATACATCACGGCTTGTTTGGATGTACTATTTTGTGGGCACTTTTTAATCACATGCGTCTTCAGTTCACTCTTTTGATATTATTTAATAGTGTATTTTTTTTCTATGGATTTGATTATCTAAGTGGAATAAGTGTTTCTTTGAAACATTCTTAAGGAAAATGTACCATAAAAACAAGCGTACGTGTCGTGCTATATTTTAAAGTAGGAATAACATTCTCTCTCTCTCTCTCTCTCTCTCTCTCTCTCTCTCTCTCTCTCTCATTGTAGTTTTGATTGAAATCCTAATGAATTTGTTCCCGTTCGAAGATACCTCTTCAAAATTCTGATCAGTACTCACAGTAATTACGTGAACTGTTCCGTTTGTCATGTCATTTTTTTTCAAAAGTTTACAGTCTAAAAATCGTAGAACGACTTTTTTCTTCCATCAGTAAATTTTTGGATGAAATAAAAGATTGAGTTGACTTGAGCTTGTACAATTCAGGTATCTTAACTTTATCCTAGTTTGGCACTGCAATATGTCGCGGAAAACTTTTTTCTAACATTGGAGCTACCGTTTTTCAGAAAAGAAACAAACACACGGCTTTTTCAAGAATGACGCAAGTGACATTGCATTGTATAACCCTGCCTATGGTTAACTCTGAATTCTAAAGCCAAAACATGCATTCAGAAAAAATGCAACAATGGTCGACCTATATTCTCTCAGTTTAGACTGTCGATAGAACAAGGCGCGTTTTGGTACTGTCCTTAGTTTTGTGAAAACTTTGCAACATTGTTGGTAGCGTGCGCTGCGAAACACAGGACATCTCTTAAATTTGGGGATGAAATTTCACAAATTAGTCTATCCTTTACACCACAAAAATATTATCCATCACACCACTATGCTATCCAACATATCATACTCACTATCCAAAATGTCTTGTGTTCGCTTAGAATGTAAGAGAAGGAGATGAAAGCTCACAAAATATCTATCCCAAACACCACCAAAATACTATTCATTACACTCACTATACCATCCATTATATCATTCTCACTATCCAAACGCCCTGTGTTAGCTTAAAATGTAAGAGAAGGAGATAAAATCTCACAAAATAGGCTATCTCTTACACTACCAAAAATACTATGTGTTAAAATGCTAGTATCTATTTATAGTCACCACTGGTAGGAAATTCCTTTTTGGAAAAACCTAGTATTTATTTTTAGCTAAAACTGACGCTTTTAGATCTTCTTGTAGAGCCGAACACGAACGCGAATCACATTTTTCAATTAGATTTTCCATGCGCCAAATTTTATAGCGCATGCGCATGACGTCACAAATATGACGTCATTCGTGCTCGTGCTTCCCGTCAACATCAATGTCCTTCGTTCAAAGTGTTACACACTCATTACTATAAATAGCACCCGTTTTAATACACTCATTAAACCTAACTGCTCTCTATACACAAGCCATCAGCCAATCACCAGTACTAAAAACAGTAACTATAAAAAATCAGCCACTGTTTCGTATGGAGGATAGATAAGCACACACTTTTTTTTTTGTTAAGGGATAAGCTTTTTAGTTATGGAAAGAAACAAACACACAATCGTTCTATGCTGTTTTAACTTTATGCATTTTTGTATCAGCCATCAGTGTCTGATTTTGTTTTGTTTTTCTTTTTATTATATTATGTAGAATCACGAATGTTTCGTGATTGTTTATGTTTTGATTTTAGTTTTTGTTTATATGTATATTTATATATATATGTATTGTCATGCGTGGTATGTAGGAGATATTTATAGTTTATTTAAATTATTTTTTGGTTTTATGTATCTTTTTGTATAGAGTTTTATAGATTAAGTTGTTTAAGTAATAGAGATAAAGTTTATTTATAGTATATATTAATTATATAAATAAATTTTTTGTCTTATTGTTTTTTAAAGAGTAGTATTATTATAAGTTGTTTAAAAGGAGATAAGTAGTGTTAAGTAAAGGGAGATAATAGGTATTGATTTTAATTTAAAGTAATGTTGATATTTTAGTGTATTTTTGTATGTTAATTAGTTAGTTTATTTTATTATAAAATTAAAGTAGATATTATGATTCTACAATTCGGCATTTGTATTTTATTATGTTAATGTAATTTGTTTTTATATATGGAGAATGTAGAATGTAGAATTGGAAGAAAAGTATTTACATTTTGTAATGTTTATTTATATGTTGCCGGAAAGTTCCGAGGAGTTAAGTTAAGTTATGATAAGGAAGGTTCGGAAGACAATTGTGTTTATCACAATTGGAATGAAAGAAAAAGGAAAAGTATGGGAACAATAGGAATGGAACAGGTAGGGTGACGTCACGGTACTGGACACTTGCAACAATGTAGCAAGTACCGTGACGTCATGTAGCAAGTACCATGACGTCATGCCACCTGTGTCATTTCTGTACAAAATTTGAATCATTCGCGTCCGTGTTTGTGGATAATATAATATTATACCCAAATTATACAACAACTAAAAAATAGTAAGATGTGTAATTTATGTTTAACTCCCCAAAACATTATTCTCTTACCAAAATTTTTTTTAAGTCAGTTGTATAATTTGGTTATAATATTATAATATCCATATCTATATGTGTGTGTGTGTGTGTGTGTGTGTGTGTGTGTGTGTGTGTTTTATACATTCTTGTTCGTTCGTGTGAATAGTAAATAGGTGTGTGTTTTATACTTTCTCATTCGTTGGTGAGGATAATAAATATGGTATGTTTTCTGCATTCTCGTACGTTGGTGTGGATAGTAAATACGTGTGTGTTTTATGCATTGGCGCTCGTTGTTGTGGATAACATATATGTGTGTGTGTGTGTTTTATGCATTCTCATTTGTTGGTGAGGATAGTAAATAGGTGTGTTTTATGCGTTCTCCTTCGTTGGTGTGGATAGTATATGGGTGTGCGTTTTTTCTTCTCTTCCTTCGTTGGTGAGGATAGTATATAATATGTGTTATATACTTGCTCGTTCGTTGGTGTGGATAGTATATGGGGGTGTGTTTTTTCTTCTCTTACTTCGTTGGTGAGGATAGTATATTTGTGTGTTTTATGCTTGCTCGTTCGTTGGTGTGGATAGTATATAGGTGTGTTTTTTCTTCTCTTCCTTCGAGGTGAGGATAGTATATAATATGTGTTATATGCTTGCTCGTTCGTTGGTGTGGATAGTAGATAGTGGTGTGTTTTTCTTCTCTTCCCTTTTGTATGGATAGTAGATAGGGGGTGTTTTTTCTTCTCTTCCCGTTTGTGTGGATAGTAGATAGGGGTGTGTTTATGCTTTCGCGTCCGTTTGTGTGATAGTAAGTATGGTGTGTTTATGCGTTCGCGACAAAGACCCTTTTCAGGGTCACTCCACTGTCTCGAAAAGATATTTATTCTTTCTTGCCTAAAAATTTTTTGTATTCGATTGTATAATTTATATTTAACTCCCCGAAATATTATTCTCTTACCTAAAAAAATTTCTTAGTTGATTTTATAATTTGTGTATGATAGATTGATGTTCATCAATCTATGGAAAAAAAGAGAATATATAAAACATACTATACTATACTATTCACTGACACGAACGCGAATGATTCAAACTTTGTATAGAAATGACACGGGGGGCATGACGTCACGGTCCTTGCTACATTGTTGCAAGTGTCCAGGAGTTAAGGAATAAAATTGATGTAGAACACGAATGGTTCGTGATTCTATGTATTCAAGTCATTTGGTATAAGCCATCAGCCTACGAAAGATGGCTGATTTTATATAGTTGCTGTTTTTAGTACTGATGATTGACTGATGGCTTGTGTATAGAGAGTTATAATATCCACAAACACGGACGCGAATGATTCGTGTTTGTATATAGAAATCACACAGGTGGCATGACGTCACAGTCCTTGCTATACACAAACACAAACGCAAATGATTCGTGTTTGTATATAGAAATGACACAGGTGGCATGACGTCACAGTACTTGCTACATTGTTGCAAGTGTCTAGGAGTTAAGGAATTAAATTGATGTAGAACACGAATGGTTCGTGATTCTATGTATTTAAGTCATTTGGTATAAGCCATCAGCCTACGAAACAGTGGCTGATTTTTTATAACACGAACGCGAATGATTCGTGTTTGTATATAGAAATGACACGGGGGCATGGCGTCACGGTCCTTGCTACATTGTTGCAACTGTCCAGTACCGTGACGTCACCCTACCTGTGCCATTCCTCTTGTCGCTATACAAATTCCCATTGTCCCTAGATAGGCCTAGGGTGTGCTAGTCGTTATACAAAATTCCCATTGAGGTTATACTACCCAGGGTATGCTAGTCGTTATACAAAATTCCCATTGAGACTATACTACCCCAGGGTGCGCTTTTGAGGCTATAAATCTTGACGCTATATTCGATATTAGGGTCCCACTTGATTATAGCTATTTATAGCATCATTATAATTATGCAAATTTATCAACACCGCCAATATAATTTCAGGTCTAGGTAATGCTTTATATATAAATCTCGGGCTTGTATTAGTATTGACGCTATAAATCTTGTCCGTAGACAGACCCAGGGGGTCTTGTAATGCTAATTCCCATTGTCCCTACATAGACCCAGGGTGTGCTAGTCACTATACAAAATTCTCATTGTCCCTATATAGGCCCAGGGTGTGTCATTTGTCCGTAGAAATCTTGTCGCTATACATGTTAAATTCCCATTGACGCTAGATCAGCCCAGGGTGTGCTTTTGAGGCTATAAATCTTGACGCTATACAGTCCCACTCATGTTAAAATTCCCGTTATCACCAAACAGCCCCAGGGGGGTCTGTAATGCTAATTCCCATTGACGGTAGGGTACCCCATTATACTACTGATATACCTGTGAGGACTTTTAGTTTGTTTCTTTTGTTTTTTGTTTTTTTTTTGTTTTTTTTTTTTTGTTTTTTTTTTTGTTGTTGTTTTTCCCCACTCACAAATACAGAACAATTCATACAGACCAAGAAATAGCTTACCTTAAGGGGAGATCCGTATGGTACGAGACCTATGCTACGAGACAAACGTGAGGTAGTACGGCTCGTACTGGATCTCCCAGTAAAAAGGAAGCTAAGTAAAAAACATTACGAAAGCACAAATCCTGCACACACAACATCAATACTTTATTTAATTAAATTTTTATTTTTATTTTTTTTCTCTCTCTCTCACTAACTCAAGTACCTCTTAACTCCTTATTATATCACACCCTAAATCCTCTAGAACTTTTAAAATAAATAACTATAAGAATTTGATCTCTCCGCCAGTCCTAACAAGTATACAAATTAACGTACAAAACATATAGCACTACACAGGACAATATCGATCTCTGGCAAAGAGTACTTTAATAAATAAACTCCAAAACCAGCCTGGGTTAAGGAATATTTCACACTAGGGATATAATGGTGTGTAAACCCCAATTCAATATTCTAAAAACGAAGTTCATAAATTAAATACAAATAGCACACACACTGGGGGAGAAAAACAAAAACACATAAAAGCTCTTTACTTTTCGGAACTAGGGGGTCCCTTCAATGATGATGAGTCTGAAAGGGACCACACCAATAACGGAAATCAAGAAGACAATGAATTGGGGTGCACCTGGCGTTGAGACGAGAAGCGATGGCATAGCAGCGGCTACCAAATGTCAACACACGTCTACTTCCAGAAGAGGTCGAATTCAATTGGGATTTAGTGGTGTTACGACCATGTAATTTAATTACTTGTATTCATTTTATTTCATGTATCATTATATTTTATTATGATGATCATGTTCACAGGATCTGATACTTTTGAAAGAAACATCGTGTTTATTTAGAACCTAAATATGACTCGGCTTGCGTAAATATTATTTTAGATTGCCTACTGGATAAACAAGCGGCGTAAACGATTGGTTATTGCCAAAGTCATTTCCTGACCTACGTGATTAAATCGTGTACTGCGAGTGTTTATTGCGAAATAACCACGCGTTCTTCGTGCGTGTGCATGAAATGATGTCTTAGGTCGGTTTTTAAACACTTAGATCCCTGTGAAATAGTCAGAGTCGTTCTTATATCTTGAGAAGAAGGTGTTACTTTTCTTGTGCTGGAAAGAATTTATTTTTCTTTACATCTGTAGAGGTTAAGATGTGTCTTGTTATAGATGACAGCTATAGGAGTTCATCTTTCTAAATAATAATTTATCTTTCCCTGGAGAGCTACACAAGTGGTTTAGGACAGAGACATTCAGTGAAATTCATTCTAAATTGGAACGGTACAGTACATATTGTGGATCAACGTGAAATTCTGGACATTTGTGTAAAAACTTCACCTAACGTCATCATCCTCCATCTTGGAACGTCAAGATTCGAACCTGGATTCAGTTAAAATTATTTAGTGATAGGACTTGTATTTTTTCAGTACTAGGATAAATGTTTGGATTTTCTTCACAAACCGTAAGTCCTATTTCATATTTTCACCTTTTCACTGCGTTTTCTAGAGAAATAAATTATTTTTGTTAAAACTTACAAAGCTTGTTGTCTTCACTCTTTTCTTTGGTTACTTTGAACGAGCCGATACGTATCAGTGGATTTTCTCTCTTCTTCCTAAGAATTTGTTCCGGCACCAGTACCTTTGCCACCTTCTCCTTCTTTATCGAGGATTTTAAACGGTGACAGAAAGAATTGGGAGAAATTTTTACAACAGCAGAAAGAGGCAGAACAAGTTTTACTCCTTGAACAGCAACAGCAAGAAGAAAAGGCAAGAAGGAAACGACAAAAGAAGAAGCAGAGAAGAAACAAGGTCTAAGAGAGGAGAACAGTGAAAGTCAAACGGTAATGGTACTCTTGGACATTTTGGCAGAGTTAAGAAGCCTGAAACAAATGTATGAGACTTCTTTATTACGACCCAAGGGAAAAACACCTTCCCAAGCCAAATAGCCCAACCCTGTTAGTATGCCCGAGATACCAGCCCTAGTGATTTCTACCCAATCATCGACGGGAGTAGGTCCACAAGTTGGCCCTGTCCGCGGCAAAGGCTTAAGGCAGTTAAAGCTGATTGCTTCTCGTTCCTGAGTCAGTTAAGAGAAAGTAGATGTTTGGAACTGGAAATGGTACTATGAAATTGACAATTATTCAGTTGTGGTTAGTACTATATCTAAAATCTGAAAAAAATATTACAGCCTTTAAATTGTGCTGCAACAAGGGAAATATTTTTAATCAAAATACTACGAAAGACATTCAAGTACTTAAATGACGATCATTTAAAAACAAAAATGTCTTTTCGTAGTTTTCCGACAATTCTTGATTTCTACATTGATTAAAAATAAATGACACAGTATTGTGAATTAAATCATAAATAATCCTTAATGACCTATCACAGTGACCAATATCAATATCCGAGTTCTCTTTATTTTGTTACGACCTAGAGTCGTAACAAAAATGGCGTGGAGAATTCCATAAGGGTGTGATTTACTCTTGTACTGTAATCTCCTGCATTTCTACAGAATATCGGAGTGTTATCTTGGTCTGTATATTGAAAATTTCTTGAGTGTTGGTTATTTTTCTTATTTTTTTTTTTTTTTTTTTTTTTTTTTTTCTATGTCTTATAGATGTTCCTTTTTTATTGTTGGCTTTGTTTGACTTGAATTGCTGGAGAATGCGGATGACGGGTGGGAAAAGCAAGCATATTTCTACGAACGTTGGCACTAGTCATTTGGATTTGAAGCAGTAAAAGTTCTACTTTATAGTATGTTTTTGTTGAGAGTTGGTTATCCGAATGGTAAATATTTGATTGCTGGTCATCTGTCTGATTTATGTATATCCGAGTCGACCGATTCTATGACCTATTACTGACTTTAGCTTGTCTTAAGTGGCTGTGGATGACGGGGAGAAAAGCAGAACATTGTGGGTTGGGGGTCTAGTGGCTTTCCAACATTTTCATGGTTATTTGCCAAGATTATTTATGAATATTTTGTCCTTGGATCCAACCTTCTCTTTAAATTTTGAGGGATGTTGACCGAGTGATTTGATGAGAAAGAAAATGGTGAGAGGAGGGTGGATGGCCCTTTTTATTTTGAAAAATAAGATTTTATTTTTAGCATGTTGAGGATAGAGTATTTGTCTGAAAAGGAAACAATATTGTACGCGGGTATTGGTGTAGGAATATTCGCCGTTCCAATGATAGGAGAAAATCAATTGTACGACGCGCTCGCAAGGGGGTGGGGTGGTGGGAGAGCTACATAGCTCTTCCACTTGGCAGGATTTGAAGAATGGGTTTTAGATGAGAAGGACACGGAATTATACAAATATAAACAAGGGAATCTTCAGTTCTTTGATAAATCTTTTAAAATGTGTTTAAAAAAATAAATATAGGTAACTTTGGTTGATCGAAGATATTTCGTAAAAGTTTCAAATTTGCTTGACGGGGCATTAGTATTGTCGTATTGTTCTGTTATGGCACAGATGTTTACTGGGTGACAGTAATTAATTGAGAATATTAGCTTTAGGACGAAGCTATAGATAGAAAGAATAGTTTTCGTAAGGTGAAAGGTCCGAAATATTTCATCCAGGATGTAATCTGACTATCAAGTGCGGAGTAAAGTAGATGACGCTCTTATCAATTCCCGTTTCATGGCTTTGTGCTGCGTAAAATGTTATGTGAACTACAGGTTTCCCAAAAGATACGCATTGTATAGCATGTGTTTAAAAGTTTTAAAGTGAAAATACCATATATCAGATTCAACCTAAGTAGATCAGGCAATGTTGTGTTTATGACTAGCACAAATCAGAAGGCAGGTGGATGGACAGAGACATTGTTTTTATTTCAAGGATGCACATGTTGTCTTTCACCCCACCCCGACTCCAGTCCTGCCATACCCAGTGGAAGAATCCATGGAGATTACATTGGAAAATTAATGTTGTTTGGACGAGTTCTCGCCCCATATAAACGAAGAATCCACTATTTTCACTAAGATCAGTTGTATAATTGTAACTGGAACCTGATACATTATCGTGTACATCTGATGTTAGTTAAAGAATGTAAGACGCTTGTACTAATTTTTTTTTTTTTTTTTATTTTGTTAGGTCGCCCAAACAACAAATATTGGAGGACTCGCTCAGTATTATATGACTAATCGGAGTCACTTAATCGCGAGTTTCTGTCGGCAGCTTCCTAATGAATCGGATGTTGTACACGAGTCTAATAGTTCGACTACAAAACTTTATATCCAAATTTTGAATTTCATGAAAAATTTGATGACCCAAACGTCCCAATCCCGACGGCTGTCTTGTTCATTTTGTGAGTTGAAACCATACAGGCAAACACGGATTGGGTACCAGATTTGAAGGTCTTGCTCTGGTTATTCAGGGTTTTAGCAAGATCTGAATTTGTCAATGGCTTAATTGCATGCGGAGCAGCTTGTAAATGATAGCAGATGGTTGATTTCAGTCATGGGTTTGGGCTTTGGATTCAAGAACTTCCCCATCAGAAAACCTATTTGTTCGAATCCTGTATATGATACTGAATTATTTTTTTTATTCCAACTACCCCTCCCATGTCTCCTTTTAAGCCTAGATCTCAACAGATATCAAATCCTATCCTGAAAACTAAATTTCATTATACCCTTTTCGGCACGCGCGAATTTGGCCACACTCAGAAACGGTACAATGATTCTGGAAGTATTGTAGATTGATGTTGTGCATTACCTTGGTTATCGAAAATTCGCAAAACAATGCTTTGTTTCTCCGAATGATTAAGTAATCAAAGATGGTTTCGTAGACCGGCTGATTCCGCTATAGAACCAGTGTTCTGCTATGCCCTTGGAATTTTGTCCCCGTTGAGGAAAATTCAGCACCCCATCACATATCGTTTTGTATATTGTTGGAAGAGACTGCGGTAGCAGAGGCTACCATTTGACCAAACTTAGTTTCTGCATCGATGTCTCAATGTTTATTATCCTGATTAAAGAAGGTGTAATTTTCAATGTGCATTAAAAAACTCTTCTCGGTAAAATTATTAAAGTAGTATTTAAAGAAATTCCTGCTCATTTTAATTTTTTTATATTATGAATTGTAGTGATTGATAATGGTTTTTCCTCGCGTGTGCAAGAAAAACGGGTTCACCTGAAAATGTGCTTGTCCAACTATCCACTCGATGATATCACTAGTGAGTGTGGAAGGTCGTTGTTGGTGATGATGACGTTTCTTTGTACCATGAAAAGTATTCCAGTAGCAACATGATCAGCCCATTTTCCTAATTTATGCATTCAGACAAGTCTGATGTGTAATTAGTGGCTAAAAAGATGAGAAGCCTTCACTAGAAACAGAATGGAAAATATTTAATCTAGGAGACGTTACACCAATAGTATGTTGTGTACAGGTAATCTTTGAAGCGACTTGCCAAGAGTATCCAGATTCATAGTGAAATTTACGATACACCAGCATTGTACAGCGCCACAAAAACTTACGAGAAAAGAACTGTCCAAAAAGGTTCGTAAAAAGAAAATAAAAAACAATGATAATATGGTGGAAATATTTGTGGATTCTTTAGTTGATTTTCTTCATAAATTATTGGTCTGAATAATATTACGTCATGCATGATGTCGAAAATTGCTGCGACATGTTTTTCACACCTTGTGTCCTCTTCATATAGGCCTTGCATAACGTGTTTAACAGAAGTGGCGACGTCTTCCCCATATTTGATATACTGTGAGCTTGATGTGCCATGTCTAAACAGCTTACAGTTTGCAGTAACTTGTAATGCTAAATTCGAATATTAGCAGTCTCATTCATATAATACAAATTGAAAAATCAGTAGTTATGTGAATTAAATTCCAAATAATCCTAAATGTCCTTATCACAAGTACAAGAACAGAGAAAATTTAAGCTGACTTTGATGAAATGCATCGAGTAATGACGGTGCTTAATATAAAGTGAGTAGACACCGGATGACTTTACATTAGTTGATAAGACGACGGCCAACGCTAGTGGCAGTCAAATTTCGTCTCCCTTGGCATCATTAAAGTTGTATATGTAGATTTAATTTTTATTATTTTTTATTACGTTTGTGTTGTATGGGTTTAACCACGTTTCAGCAGCACATGATAGGCTCTACATCAGAGGCGGGCAAACTTTCCAGTGCAAGGGCCGCATACACAAATTAACAACTTTAGCGGGCCGCATAGTTCATTAAGTAAAATATTTCAAATAGCAAAAACAGAAGGTTTTTCTAAATAACATCATAATTAATTTTCAGTTGTTAATATGTTGTTAATATTTAAAAACCTAAACTTAAAAAGAAGCACATTTACTTGATAAACAGAGTAACATTAAACAGTCAGTGCGAATGATGCAGCTGATCACATTCATTGACCAGTTTGTCAAAATTTGGTGACAAGTTGCTCGTGCTGATATTTAAAACTGAGTGAAGATTTGAATCTGTGAGAAGCGATCTGTTCTTTGACTTGTTAACTTTCATAGTAGAGAAAGTCTGCTCACAAATGTAGGTTGATGCAAACAACGCAAACATCTTTCTGGCAAATTCTTTCAGATTTTGCAACTTTCCTTGGTGTAGAGAAGCATGAAACTCGATCAGGGGTTTGGTTTCAAATGTTCTTAAGGAATTGTCGGCCTGCAAATCAATCAGTTCCATCTGCAGTTTTTCAGTGGCTGTTTAAATGTCACAAGCAAAGGGTGAGCTGAGTAGGTCGAACTGTTGTTACATTGCCTTGACATCAGCAAACTTCCAGATAAATTCTTCTCTTAAACCCGTGATGTGACAACTGTACTTGTCAGATAATGCTTGTGAAACAGTCTGCGTCTTTAAAAGAGGAAAATGAGCAAAGTTCTGCTCATTCAGCTGCTTGGCTAAAAGTGGAAGCCCCATTTGAAAGGATTTCATTTCCACGTACAATTCATGAGCAAATACACCTTTTCCTTGAAGTTTAGTGTTCAGCTCATTCAATTTTTGCATTATGTCCACAGCAAATGCAAAATCACAAATCCATTCTTCACTCTGCATTTGTTTTGAAAAGTCACAAGAGATATCTTTCATAGAAAAAAAAAAAATGAGAATCTCTACTTTGAGGTCCCACACCCTCTTTAGTACTTTACCCATGCTTAACCAGCGGACATTTGTGTGGTACAGCACATCAGTGAAATCAGCTTCCATATCTTCCAACAGGCTTCGGGTCTGCCTGTGATTCAGTTCTCTTGCTCTTATTGCATTCACTGCACACACGACTGGATCCACAACATGCTTAAGATTTAAAGAAGACTTACAGAGGCTTTCTTGATGTATGATGCAGTGAAAGAACAGTACACTGTGCAGTGGGAAATCTTTAATTTTATCATTCATTAACATCACAAGGCCGGAATGTTTACCTGTGGGTGAAGGAGCCCCATCAGTTGTAATACCTGCCATTTTATCTAACCTTAATCCAGATCTGATTAAACTGTTAATGACACTGTTGTACAAATCTTTCCCAGCACAAGTGTCTTTGAGAGACTCCATAGATAACAGTTCCTCTGTAATGTCAAAGTTTGCATCAATTCCTCTAATAAAAATAAGCAACTGTGCAGTATCCTGAATATCAGTACTCTCATCCAAAGCAATAGAAAACCACTGAAAACTATCACCGCCCTTTAACAGCTGTTCTTTAAGATTCACTGCAATTGCGTCTATGCGACGAACGAATAGTTCTTCGTGCTAATGATATGGCTTCTACTTTCGACTTGGCTTCAGGACACACATCACTGACAGCATCAATCATACAATCTTTAATAAATTCTGCTAATGAAAATGGTTTGTTTTGCTTTGCGATTTTGTTGGCCAACACGAAACTTGCCTTTGTTGCATTCTCTTGTAAAGATGAAGTTTTCACAAACAGTTTGCTGTTGTTTCAACTTTTTTTGCAGATCAGTTGCTTTCTTTTGCAGTTCTTGTTTTGATAAATTTTTTCCAAAGTTACCGTGCTTAGTTTGAAAGTGACGTTTCAAATTGAACTCCTTGAAAACGGCAATAGTGTCTTGACAAATCAAACACACAGTTTTAACTCCAACATCAGTAAAGAAATACTTGTCAGTACACTCCTTGTTAAACGCACGGCATTCATCTTCAATTTTTCGCTTTCTAGATATCCTCGAACAACTCATTTTGGGTAAACCTTGGCAGGTAATAAAAGCTTTTTTAAATGATCGATACGGAACTGTCAGTCCCGGTAAATTCTTCACTTCAACAATTTCGCGTTAACTGCGAATCAATCGTCTGTCATGGCGGGTGCATACACTGTTCAAAAAACCTTTTTGGCGCGTAAGCGCGCTGGTTCCGATGACACACAGTCAAGACACTGACGACGTATTCAGCCAATCACGAGCGTGTGAACAGTGAAAGACAACGCATGCGCGCGCGCACCTCGATCGACCCACCCGGTGGGACAAAATCATAGATATATGAATAGAAAGCGAAACAAGCCAAACAAAGTTCTATTGAAATTTCTATGGCTTTTCCCAGTGGGTGGGTATTTGGCATCGCGTGGTTACATTTGTCTCAAAATTAGAAAGAAATTTTACCCTTGAAAAAATTAAATAGCGTGAACATAGGACTTGTTCCTAGGCCGCATGAAAACCCTTGGCGGGCCGCATGCGTCCCGCCGGCCGTAGTTTGCCCACCCCTGCTCTATATGGATACCACTTTAGTTTGCCTTGTACTTTGTGTGGTTTTTCTATTATACATCGTTATATTTCTGAGTAATATTGTAATGTTTGATGCGGGAAATAGCTGAGACTAGTTTAGCCAGACCGTGCATCACTAATCACGAGTTCCACAAGCATGGCGACCTCCTCTCCATATTTAATGTAGTCGGTTTGACAGTGTTCCTTGAAATTCCTGTAATCTTGCTTATGGGTTATATCCCGTAAGAATTGTTAGGACTCTAGGTCTGGAAATAACAGAAAGGAAGTGAAACCAACAATTAAGTAACATTCAGCAGCTTATTTCTGTAGGATAAAAAAATTAAAATTCAAACAATAGAAGTAATTGCGATGAAACTTGCGAGAGAATCCCGCAGAACCGGGACCACCGTTCTGTTAAGTGAAGCAGACTCCTTTTGGATACATTGATTGCCATGGGTGAGGGAATTCTTTGCGACTAGATGGTTTGACCAAACTGAAGTACAATCTTAATATATAACTTTAAATGTGTGATTCCATATTGGTCGTCATCCAATGCGACTGACTTGAAAAGTTTCCATGGTAATGCTGCCAATCCAAGTGTCTCGCCAAGTTTAGTGATCCAAGTGTCTCGCCAAGTTTAGTGATAATTTCCATATGTTAGGGAAGAGAGGTCCTGAGCAACGGATGTTTTGTTTTTCACACGTTTCTAGTAAACCTGCTCCAAGTGAGAATCCACTGTCCTATTGTAAGTTTGACTCCCGATTTTAAGGAAAATGTTAAGTTCAAGACCAGTCCTGTGTGTATCGAGATCAAATTTGAAACCCGTATCGAGAGTAATTTGGGTGGGTAGAACAATCTTTGTACGAAATCGCCCATATGTCAGCCTTGACTGAATCAGGGATTAAAGCAGACGCGGAGACCAACGAGCTCACGAGTTGTGATTGAGAAAGACCTCGGAGGCAGGATTGATGTGAAGTATTAGTTGATTGGTAAGGTTACCTGTATGCACCAGTGTGCTTGTAAGTGAATCCCTAGCTTGCACAAGGGCATGGGAAACGGCAGAAAATCAAAATAGAAGAAAGTCTAGTGGTGCGGTGAGACGACGAAAAAGGGAGAACAATGAAGAGGACGATGACTGCTCATATAATGGCGTTTGTCGTTACTCTATTGGCCGACGACATGTTTGCAGGTACCTTGTCTAGCACGTCTGAGCGATGTATACAAGTATTGACCTTTGTTCGATTAGTGAACGCCGTCCCCACGAAAATTTTGAAGGCGTGTCCTAGCTTCCTCAGTAAAAGAGGAATTGTTATGGTTGCACAAGACAAACTAGGTGTGCCTCGGCCGCAAGTCGTTGTTGTTCTGTATTATATGTAGGAGCCGTCAAAACCGTTGCCTCTCCTTTACCCTGCCTGAGAACGGGACAACGGGCACAGATACTTATTTTTTGACCTTGTATTTACGTTGCAAGAGATGCCAATTCTAAAATCTTGTAAACGAATTCCTTGGCGAAGTAGAACCATCCCTATAGAAATCATTTTGTCAAACCAAAAGAACAACAATGTCAGGTTTAACTTCACGTACAACCGAATGAGCGCGCCTCATTTTTGTTTTTGCCGCAGTAATGCTCCCAACTCCGTGCATATATATTTTAGAATGAGAAGTATTAAAATCGGGGTGTAATCTAGTATCTTTACGATTGCAAATGCCAGTGAAACCCTTTATACTGGAAGGGCCTAGGACAAGTTTGGCGTAAGGATTAACAAGAGAAAGATAACTGGGATTGCTAAGTCGGCAACTTGTATATAACTTACACTCGTGACAAAAAACTGTGAGGTAGGATAAACATGTACTCGCAAATACCGACAAAAGTAAGACAATAAAAATTAATATACACAACTTCTGAGGACACCAAATTAAGCTTTTAATATGTTATACATAGGATTTTGTGGTATTATTATCATTAACCGTATACATGTTTTGTTCTTGTGAATCTCAAACCCTGTTTGTAGTGTTTGGTATTGTTGTATAATTAATAGTAGTAACTAGTCTTGTGGCCCTTTAGATCTCTATTCACCGAATATGGAAAAATAAATCATTACTTGGAAAATGATCTACGAGTCTTGAACGATGGTGGTACCAATAAAAACTTGACTAGTTTTGGAAACCCACCTGTCTTAAAGGAACGCACATTTCATACATGGATTGATTATCTTATATAATGTGTGCTATCTAACTAGAAACCACTTTCAGTTGGTGGATTTCATTTTCAACAAAAATTCATGTTCTTGTGGGTTGTAGTGATTCGTAATGGTTTTCCTATATGTGCCAATGAAAAATTGGTTCCCCGGAAACATTTTGCAGGCAAGCACTCCATGCAGTGATGTCACTAGATCCCGAGGTAGGTGAACTGGTAACAATCATGATGTCTCGTAGCAACACTTGGTCTATTCCAACAACCACCACATGGTCTGCCCATTCTCCAGCTTTGGACATTCGTACACGGTAATTATCAAAATTCTCACTATATGAATTCTGTCAAGTCGGATGTGTAAATGTTGGGTGGAAATGCAAAGTCTTGATTAGAGAGATACGTACTCTTTGTGGAAAATGAGTAACGTTGATGCTTATATTGACGAAAATTATAAAGCTTCCTACAAAATTTTACATCATTTTTTTTTTTTTTTTTTTTTTTT